>JBBMKA010064585.1:0-16818 GCA_037833695.1 Sechiopsis laciniata
CTAAAACAATAAAATCTACTAATTCCTTAATTACTCTCCTAAATTGACAATCCATTAATTCCTTAATTGTCTACCCATTAATTCTTAAATTAATTATTTCATATTCCAAAAATACATTAAAGTTTATTCCAACAAGACCTCGATCGTGACCCAATATTTGTAGGCTTCGTTCTTGAAGAGCTTCTTGAGGTGTTCGATGGTGGAGAGTTTGAAATTCTTGTTGAATAGAGTTTGAACGGAGAGGAAGGTGAACTTGGAGATTATGTAATTTAATTACTTAAATAACTCTGTAATTATTTAAGCAAAAAACAATTATGTAATTTAATAAGAATGGGCAATTTAATTACTTCAATTCAATTATATATAATCATGTATTCATGCATTTAGAAAACCTATTTAGGATGGAAATGAGGTAAAAAAAAAATTCATAACCCGTATTATAATAACCGGTCATCCAAACACGTTTTATCATAATCCTTGTTATAATAGTTTGTACTCCAAACACCATTTATCATAACTCCAGTTATAATAACCTGTCCTCCAAACACAGTTTATCATAATTTACCGTTTATAATAACTCTCTATCTATAATAACATAACTGGTGCCCCAAACATACCCTAAATGAAATTGATGATTTCAATCAAGTGAAACTGATAACTTCACTTGAGTGAAATTAATAGTTCGAATGAAATTTAATCAAGTGATATCCATTCAATTAGATTAAATTGTTGAAAACAATGAAAGTTAAAATATTTTGCGATGTATGAAATATTTTTAAAAAATTGCTATAATTAAATGGGAATGCTAATTAGGGTGATAATAAAATCTAAAAACACAAAATCGAACCGAACCAAATCGATCCATTGAATTGGTTCGAAATTTTTTACATAATACTACATATTGATTTTTATCTCGAAAAAACCAAAAGTTATTAGATCCATTCAGTTTTTATTTATAAAAATCTAACCAAACCAATAATGATTTATTTACTTTTTTTATATGTTAGTTTAACTTGTTATTGGTAAATGATTATTTATTTTTAGTTAATTTAATTCATAAATTGTGAATTTTTTTTGGAAAAAAAAATTCAAATAGAGGTTGGAAGTAAAATAGTAAATAAAATTGTAAAAAAAAATTACACCGTAGGACTGAATCGAATTGAAAATAGAGCCAATGATTTTATCCTTGATTGGATATTTGGTTAGGTTCCTCTTTTTATCAAATCAATTGGATCGGATCGATTCTCGATTTGACCTAAAAATCAAGGAAAAAAATCAATTATTTTATCTTTTATTAAATATTAGTTAGATTTCTCTTTTTGTCAAATTAGTTGGAACAGTTCGGTTCTCGATTTGACATAAAATCGAAAAAAACGAATATCACCCCTAAATACTAGAATTTGCTCTACATAACAATATTACCAAATTTTATCTATTTAGAATGAACCCAATCGAATTATTAACCAAAATATTTATTAAAAAAAGAATAAAAAAATTAAGTATTTGACTTTTTTTTTTGTTTAAAAACATGATTGGTTTTGAAACTATATGTACAAAACAAATAATAAAATAGAAAAATTCAGTCAAATATTAAAAAAATAATAATAATAATAATAATAATTGTAAATATAGTCACTTAAAAAAAATAGCAATTTTTGTATTAATAATACTAGATATTAATATTAATAAATATAATATTGTATTAATGAATATTTAATACAATATTAATAATTATAGATATAAATATTTTAAAATTTACAAGCACCTACAATATAATTTTCCTTTTTAAAAGCCAACCATCAAATAGTATTTATAAGTGAAAATCTAAGAAAAAAAAACAAAAACTTTCTTTTCTTTTATTCCTTTTCTGACATCTACTCGTAAGTGTTTTAATTGAAAATAAGCACTTTCATTTTCCTTTTTGGTAATGAAGATCATAGATTTGGAGAAGGAAAGAAAAAGAAATAATTCTTCATGTGCAAATAAATTGATTCGTTGGTAAAGTAAATGAAACTAATGACATAAAAAAATCTCCAAATAAAATATATATATATATGGAAAATATTATTCGAATAACGGTAAGAAATACCATTTATGGTAAAAGCGGAGACAATTAAACTTCAACGAAAATGAGTTGAGTTTATTTTTTCCATAATTAAACTGGATTTCTGAAAAGGAAAAAAAACAAGAGATCGTTTTTTTTTTTTTTTTTTTTTGAAGGTTTCGACCATATAAATAGCGAACGACAAACAATTCATGTGCAATTGCAATCGATTTCTGTCTTGTTTCTCATATTGTTGTCTCTCTGTAATCTGGAATTTGTTTGTGAGGAATTTGGTTTTTTTTTTGCAATGAAGTTAGTAAGTAAAATAAAAAAGTTGGTGCAAGAAGATCCAAGAAGAATAGTTCATTCCATTAAAGTTGGATTGGCTCTCACTTTAGTGTCTTTATTTTATTATTTCAACCCTCTTTATTATAGCTTTGGAGACTCTGCTATTTGGGCTATTATTACAGTCCTTGTGCTCTTTGAATTTACAGTAGGTAAGTTAATTCCAATCCAACTTTTATTATTAAAAGCTCGTTTGATAACCGTTTCGTTTTTAAGATTTAAAGTTAGCTTTTATTCAAATTTTCTATAATGTATTCATTTTTCCTACAATGTATTTATCTACGCTTAAGAAAGTATGTGAATACTAACTAAATTTCAATTTAAAAACAAGCTTTAGAAGTTTTTTTTTTTTTTTTCTAAATTTTTGTTTTTTTTAAAAAAAAATAGGTAAGATATAGACATTCTATGCTTAAATTTCAAAAATAAAATAGTTATTAAACAACTGACTTTAATTAATATTCAGGTGCTACTTTGAACAAAGGTCTGAATAAATTACTGGGAACCATGTTGGGCTGTGCCATGGGAGTAGGACTGAATTGCTTGGCTAATGTTTCTGGATATAAAGGGCAGCCCTTTGTTTTGGGGGTCTTTATTTTTCTTATAGGTACTTTTATTTTTCTAATTCATTTGTTGAAGTTTAATAATCTATCATCAAGATTTGATTTTGAACCAATTTTTATTTGGGACTTGAGTGCAGTTGCTGCAGCTACATTCTCAAGATTCCTCCCAGAAATTAAAGACAAATATGAGTATGGGGTGTTAGTTTTCATACTGACCTTCGCCACGGTTTCGGTTTCGGGGTACCGGACGGAGAAGTTCGTGGAATTGGTTCTTCACAGACTGTTGACGATTGTTGGTGGTGGAGTGATTTGTGTGATCATTGCCATCCTCATTTGCCCAGTTTGGGCAGGACAAACACTTCACACTTTGGTAGCTTCCAATATAGAAAAGTTGGCTGATTGTCTTCAAGGTAATTAGCCTTCTTTTTTAATCTTATGTTTTAGGGAATTTGACATTCATATAATTTTTAAAAAATCCCCTGTTTTTTAAGCCACAAAAAGTACAGATTGACTGATATTTTAAGAGAGATCTTGGAATAAAAAGGTTGAAATCTTACGAGGGGGCATTTTATTAGGTAATTCACTAGTTATTACAAACGAACTTCTACAACTCTTCTTCAAACAATTACAATCAAACGAACTATTTTAATTACTTAATAGTCACTCATTTTTAACTGCTCATTTTTAATTATTAATGTCTAATAATTTATTTCTAACCACTCATTTCTAACTCCTCAAACTAATCACTCATTTTTTACAACATCCAAACGAGTTATTGTTTTAAACTTATCTTGAAATAAGCATATCCAAACGAGCTATTACTAAAACTCAACATTTTAATCACTCAAAATAATCTCATTTATAATCAATTAAAATAATCACTCAATAATTTCACATCTACAGGATTTGTTGGGGAGTATTTCAACTGTGGTAAAGAGTATGCTGCAACCCAGTTGAAAGACCAATCATTCCTTCAAGTTGTTCTTGACTCTCAAAGCATGGAGGGTTCCATGGTAGATTCTCTTTCCCCTTCTCTAATTAAACAGAAAAGAATTAGATTGTTTGAACTTTTTTTGAAATAAAATAAAATTGTATTTGTTGTCTGACAGGTAAACTTTGCTAAGTGGGAACCAAAACATGGTGAATTTAGCTTTCATCATCCATGGGCAACTTACTTGAGAATTGGATCTTGTACTAGACAATGTGCCTACAAGATACAAGCTCTAAATCAGTACCTTTGCCCTGAACTTCAAGCTCCCTCCGAATTTCGAAGGGTCATGGAAGTTCCATGCAAGAACTCGAGTTCGGAATTAGGAAAGACCATGAAAGCCTTAGCTAACGCGATGAAAACGATGACGGATCCATCGCCCTCGTCTCAAGTGCATCTAAAAGCAGCCAAATCTGCCATTGAAGATTTGAAAAACTCTCTCAATTCTGCTATAGTACAAACCAGTTCGGATGGCGCTTCTACGATTCTTGATATATTTCCGGAGGCGACTGTGGCTTCCATGTTGATGGACTTAGTTAAGTCTGTGGAAGATTTGTGTGAATCAGTGGCTGAACTCTCTCGAAAAGCTGGCTTCAAGAGCGTCGAAGCGACCGAGAGGCCTCAGCACTGCAGAAAGCTGGAGCGATCAGTGGAAGCTGAAGATAGAGAACCCTGTGTGATTGTTATAGTGATACAAACTGAGCTTGAAGATTCTGTAGAAAAGTAGATAAAAAGTGGGAATTCTTTTTCATTTGTAAGAAAACAAAAATAAATTTTGTATTGATATAGCAATGTTACTTGACCATAATGAGCTTAATGATGCTTGTGCTTAGCCTAAGGCATATTTGAGATTTGGGCTATTTTCACCATACATTTCAGAAGAGATAATAATGAAGAAAAAAAATGCTGGTAAAGTTCATGAACTCAGACAAATTAAGAGAGCAGAAAGGGATAAGAATAAGCAGCCACTAAGAAAACATCTCATGCAAGTAAGTACACAACATAGATATAAAAAATGAGAAAAGAAAGTAAAGAAATGCTTTACCAAAAACAGTCCTTCAGCAAAAGAAAACTCATTAGAATGGACTCAAGTTCCTTAAAAACAACCACATAGAAACAGACACAAGAAACATGAAAAGCCAAAGGAGATCAGATGAAAATCAAAACATGCATTTACACAGACCTTGAAACCAAGATCAGGATACGGACACAGAGACAAGTCATTATTTAAAAATGCAAGATACGGAACCAAATGTACCATGTTCGAATGCACCATCAAAACATAGACAAAAGTAAAACAATATTTCATGCAGAAATCCATAATCCCACAAATTAAACCAATTTCCTTCCGTTGCAAAAGTTAGTTCAGACAACCAAATGTTGCAGGTCAAACGGTTTGTACTGTGAGAATAGTCGATCTTCGCACTAGGAAGATTATATTTCAGTCGTAAAACCTAGTATCAAGCGTTAGTAATATCAATCAGATGCAGCCACTCAGATTCATCATTAACAATTTCAGCTCTGCCACAAAAGTCCGCTGAGAACTCACAAAAGTCTGCAAGGGAAAGTAATATTCAGTCCATGAAAAATGAAAATCAAAACTTGTGAGGTGAAATACTGTGATATTTTTCTTTAATTAGCCCAATGAACAGTTAGAACAACTTTGAAGCTCAGAAGAATCTGCTCTAAGTTTCTAACAGAAGAAGTTTCATCTCTGCCTTTCTTCTTACCTTTTACTTTTCTAGAAGATTATATAGGTACATCCTGTCATTTTTTATTGCCAGGATTAACAAACTCCTAAAAGGAGTGAGGAAAAAAAATCCAACCAGGAAAACAATCATTTAGAGAAGTACAACCTTTTGAATATCTAGTAATTTACAACTAAAAAACATATAGAGCTTGCAGATGAAAGATGAACCGACGAAGCATGCGACCGCCGAATATAGAAAGTTGAATAGCTACTTTTTTTTTTAACTGGAAATCGGAACTTTGCATCATTATACCCAGGATAGCCAAGCCCGTCCCTAGGCTAGGCACCAAAAGACATCGAAAGATGGAGAAACGAGAGGTGTCTACAAATTAATGTTACAGGTGAGTCTCGAACCTAGGACTTTGAAGGAGCACACCTTCAAAGCCCAAGTCTTCGACCACCGTACTTGGAGACAAAAAACTAAACCACTGTGCCACCTCGTGAATAGCTACTTCAAACCAACAAGTCAATTCAATATTGAGATAAACTAAACCAGAACCAACGAACAACTGAAACCACCAACAATGACGACCTTACTCGAAGGTGATCTATTCCATAAGTTATACAATTGTATCGTTGAGTTCTTAACAATGAAACCATCAACGATGCACCAACAAAGCCTCAAGAAGAGAATAGAAAGTATCTAGAACAAGGACAAGACTCTCGAAAATGCTACGGCATTAGGCTATTCAACTATTGACCATTCGACACCACTCGTAAAAAAATGGGGAGCTAAAAGAAAATAACTAACGAGGATGCTTAGTCGTCTACAAAGTTGTAGGATTACATGAGAACTCTACTATTGGGAAAAACCTTACCTAATTACCGCAAAATATAAAGACAAAAGAATTTACGTGGAAAAACTCTCAAATCGGAGACAAATCACGGAAATAAAACACTTCTACTATATGAAAAATTATTACAATCACACAGAATTCTCTCCCCGATCTCACTCACATAAACATTTTTTTCAAACCTTATACTACTCACACCCCTTACCTCACTCTCCAGAAGAGAATACAAAAGGAATTTAACTAGAGAGTTAGTACACCAAGTGTTGAGAATTTACGGAATGTGAGGAAGTCCAAAAACTACACAAATGATGAGGTGTTCGTCTTGGCATCTCTCGTGCAGAATTGCGAGATCGAATCGAACCAATAACGAGCAGCAGCAGCGGTTACAAACGGTATGATCGAAACCTCTTTTTCTTCTTTCTTTCTCACTTCTCTCTTTTCGGTACCAAACAAGGAGAAACACACACAAGATGTACAGGAAAGTAAAGAGATAGTGAAGGGATAGAGAATTGACACAAGATGTAAGTGATTCACCCAAATTAGGGTTAACCCGCTTTGAAGAGCAAGATTCAAATAGTATTTACTAAGGAGATTTCCAAGAGTACTAGTGAAGTTTCTTAGAGCTCTAAACTACAATCTTAATTCTAGAATTGCTTCTCTAAAGATACCTCAAACTCCTTTTCTAAGTCGTGCTAACTACTGCTAATAACAGATTCTTATATAAAAGTTGTTACAACAAACCTGTAACTAACTATCTATTACGAATCCTAGTACATTATAATCAGTACAGTATAATTAAGACTGTTTTTCTTGATTCAACTCCCTAAACTAAATGCAGACAACATGTATGAAACATCTTGTTACAAATGATCTTGATTTACACCAAACTTAAAGTGCTTCTAACTGGAATACTTGGAAACCAAAGCTACTTACTCTTTATAGTGTTGGGAGCACACTGCTACCTTTTAGCTTTCAGATTCCTTAAACCTATCCAATTTCTTGAATCTACTTGAACCTTTACGATGTGTGACAATCTTCTTCCTAATATTTTGCGAAAAAAATCCATCAGAATCAACTACTGCATAATGAAATTAGTAAATGCTATGCATGAAATCTTAATAGTAACCACGTTTATCTTCAATGATCCAAATTTCGTCAGACTACAAACAATAAATGACACCGCTAATCGCATTACATAATTAAAATTTAGTCAACCGAACTGAAGAATAACGAAATTGAAATTACCAGTAGCACAAACCAGATGAGCGATCTTCTTAGAATGAGCAACAACTCACTACTCAAAGACAAAGGCAACCTGACAGATTATTAAACCACAATCTCCTGTTTTTTCCTGGCTAAGAAATGGAAACTTTCCTCAAATGCTTTTTTTTTCTTTAGTACAAATTGAGGAGGAGGACCACAAAGCCAAATATCGATTTTCAAGATCGAACCCATGACTTAAACTGCATAACCTAACCACTGAGCAATGAAACTTTCCTGAAATGTAACTCTTACCAAACAAAAGATTTGTAGAAGGCTGAACTTTACATTATTTTATTGAACATGAAAACTACTAAACAAACAAGCCCAAATCAGAAAGGCTTCCATGAATTCTTCTGTTCTTGAACCTTGTTGCTCTAATTAAAAAGCCATGGGCGTTATAAGAATGAAAAGTTTATATGAGACAGTTTTAGAAGAGAAGTGGTCAACAAAAAAGTAAAATTATACCAGAAAAAGAAAAAAAAAATAGTCTTTGAATTAAATTAAATCTTCAAGTTATCTCTCACAAAAATAAATAAATAAATAAATCTTCAAGTTTCATTTTATCAACGAATTCTGCTAGACCTATTTACAAATCTATCCAAATATCAAATTAATTACAAATCTTCTTTTTTTTTATTTTTAAATTATCAAAAATAAAATTATTAGATGTTCATCATACCCTTCCCCTACACGAATTTCCTTTTATATTTTTAGACCAATTAAATTTTTTTATTTAAGATGTTTCCTTAATTATTCTAAAATGAAACAGTCATATAAAAATTAGACCATTTTTAATGCAATTAAGGAATCCATATTTAACATTGGTATTATAGTTTCATGTCAAAAGTGCTTCATTTAACAATTTTTTTCACAAAAATTCATTTTCTTCTCCATTTTACACCAGGTCCCGCAATTTTCTCGATTTGCCCACATTTTAATCGACCAAAAAAAACGTCTGCTCTAAAATGTTGTTTATTTCTTCATCATGATACTTTTGTTCATGATTCGTTAGTATTATTAAATAATATGTATTTTGTTAAGTGCATTTGATAGTATTGAAATTAATACTTTTTAATTTTTCATAATATGTATTTATATGATGGTGATTTTTCACGTACATTCCATAATACAAGTTAATATGCATTTTGTAATACCATATTTAAGTATGCCAACTAAAATCAAATTAATGTGTGATTATGTATATTTATGTATTTATTTTGCATTACTAAGTAATTAATTCTCTTTCATTCAAATAAAAATGTTGATTATATTTGATTAAATAAGTAATTTCTTATTTATATATTATATTCTAATACAGTAATACTTATATATTATAATACTATCATAATTCATTACTATGCGCATTGCTCAAGTATATAAGTATCTCAATATACTATTATACGTTTGTAGTACAATATTACACAGTCTTATTAAATAGATGTAGTTGGAAGTAAATTTCATGAATTAAAGAGTATATTTTAATATATTATATTGATTGAAATATGATATTAATGATTGGTTGAAGGATATAGTAGTATTTTTATAAATCTTTTTTTTTTTAATTTTTAATTATTTAAATTACTTTGTTAATAATTTTAAAGTGGTTATATTTGTAATTAGATTCTCTATTATGGCTGTCCACGTAAAGAACTCTATTTTATCTCTCAAAAATTGAGAAAATCTTCCATTATGGGATAACCCAACTTAAGATGTTTGTGGGTGACACACTATTTTTTATAAAAAAATAATTATTAAAAAAAATGATATGGCACCAAATGATGCTATTGCCACATATATTATCTAATAGGGTCCTCCTAAATGCTCAACTACATTTTCTAGGAAAGCTTATTCAAACATGTAAACTTTAATATTTTATACATTTCCCAGGAAAGCTTATTCAAACTTTTTTTTTTTTTTTTTTTTTTTTTTTTGAGAATGACATGCTAAATACTTCGATGATATTATTCAAGAGTCCATTTGAAGTTAAAAATAAAATTACAAAAATGGATTAAAGTAGCATAATTCAACTAATATTTTTGGATTTTGCAATAATGCTAACATCCCCAAAGGATGCTAGAGTTGGAAAATGAATTCTAAATAAGACTCTATAATCTAAGTATAAGTCTTTCTAAGTATAAGTGGTAGGAAAATTTTGAGCATAGATGTTCAAATCCATCAACACTCATATGTTGTTAAACTGAAAAATTTTACATATGTTTTTTTAATTCAACATCAATTGAGATTTGAAAATTCAAATTCAAAACGTTTTAGTCATAAGTCCACACTTATATCGTTAAGTTATTAATCTTGTTATTCTTTACAAATATTTGTATTAATTCTTTCTTTGAAAATGTGATAAACTAAAGTGTTTTCATCCAATGTTGTGTTTAGAGTTGCTTTGTTGAAAGACCAACTATTAAAAGAGGGGGAAAATGAGATTTAAATTAAACTTAAAAACATATTAATTTAATTTTTGAAAAAAATGAAATTAAATGTCAGAAACTTGGTGAAATGGCACATGGAATGGCTCCCTCCTCCCCCCACACCCAAATGAAAAACAACCAAAACATTAATGATGAAAATAGAGACAGAATGAGACCTATCTATACATTGAATGGATCAAAGCAAACAAGAAAACCCTAAACAGCAAGGCAGTTTAGTTAGATGGGCCAACCAACCAAATGTGGGCTTCAATCCATCTGTTTTTTTTTCATAATTGCTCCTTTTTTTTTCAGTACAACAATAATATTTGGGATTTTAATACATTATTCAAACCCCATCATAAATATTCTTTTTTTGGGATCAAACTTTATATTTGGAAAATGATGGACCAATTTAGTATTTTTGTGGACATTATTGATATTTTTGGAGGGAGGAAGAATCTATTTGTTTGATTGGTTGGCATTGGACAATGGTAAGAAGGAAATTATTCCCCTTTTTTTTTCACTTGTCTTCTCCTATGATTTCAATGAAGGTTATCCATTCATGCACATGCCTTCTCTCTCTTTCTTATAAATTCTATTGATGTCACATTTCTTGATATTTATTGAATGATTATTTATTAGTACATTTTGTTTATTTTTATAGTTAAATGGGTTGGATTTTAGAACATAGATGGAAGATAATTTGAATCTTCTTTTGGTAGATATGAAAACAAAAGGTTTTTCTTAAAATTTATTACAAAAGTACTTGAATATTACTTAACATATTCAAATAGTGTAAATTATATATTCATTGCAAATATTCAACTCACCTAAAATATTATTAAAAAGAATATTAATACATAGAAACTAGTCTTGCTCGACCACCAAAAGGGTCACAAGCTCATGTCATGCCTTCAAAATAATTTTAAATTCCAAATTACTTACTCGTGTCATTATCCTTCTATGTATTAATTTAAACATTATAGAAAAATAGAAACATGAATAGTTAGAGGCGGATCCAATTTAATTTGGGGTTAGGTTTAAATTATTTTAAGAGATTCTTTTTACATTAAAAAAAAAAATTTTCAATTGCAAGATTTGAAAGAGTTAACATATAAATAAGATCTAATTTTATATAGATTAAAAAAAAAAAAAAAAAAAAAACTCCAAAATTTAATAAATCACCATTTATTTACATATAATAAATAATATTAAAATATAAATAATTAATAATTAATAATCAATTACAAAATTGAATTTTGGAGTCATGAATCTCAGCTTCATCTGGATCCGCCCCTGCGAATAGTTTAAGGTAATTAATTTTCACTTGCTTCGATTCAAAAATTTGTTGTTTAAAACAAATATTTAAGATTTAATAGATGATGTAAGTATTCATTTCAAAATTAATTAACGATGCAAAAAATAAATCATTTATTTTATAAATGTTAAGAGATATCTTCAATACCTTATAGATCGGTTGATGTCACAAATCTAATCCAAATAGTTCAAACATATTTTTTAAGGTTACTTGTTTGAATCTTTTAATCACACGACTAAAAAATCTGCCCTACAATTAAAAAAAAAAAAAAAAAAAAAAAAAAAAAAAAAAAAAAAAAAAAAAAAGTCGTACGTGAAGAATATTTGGTAAGAAAATCAAAGAATATAAAGAAGAAGAAAAATCTAGGCATTTAACGACAATAGAACAAAATAAATACTTGCCTTTTCTCAAAAAAAGAAAAAAATAAATAAAATAAATTCTTGCTTGTGAATTAATTTCTAAAACTCCATGCATGTATTACCTACATGTTTCTTTTTCTTTTCTTTTCTTTTTTTTTTTTGATACGGAAAGTATTACCTACATGTTAGGTTTTAGGATAAGCAGATTTAAGGTTGATTAGAGCATACATATATAAAGTGGATTTTGTCACTTTTGAGTTAACTGGAAAATAGTATTAGAGAGAAACAATAATTTAACATATAAAAAGAAAATTGAGAGAAAGAAGTTTCGTTTAGGTTCAGTTTTTTGCATTTTTATGACTAACCCACGGTTGAATACAGTTGAAATTTTAATAGCATGTTCTTGACACAAAGGTTTTCAATTTGAACCATGGAGATCAGATTTTGAGGTTTCTGCAGGCAAATTTCAGTGGATGATTCGATTCCATAATTTGTGAGATATATCTTTTTATTTGTTTTGGTTTAATGTTTGTCAAGATAATTTATCTTGAGTTATTATATGTTTTATATCCTAGTTGTAACTAGGGAGAACGTGTTGTAGGCAATTATTGATTATAGTGGAAATTTGACTTCAGTCCGTGGTTTTTTATTCCTTGCCTCAAAGAATTTTTCCATGTTACAAGTCGTTTTGTGTTGTGCTTGCATTTCTTTACCATCATATTATAATATGCTACTCATTTTTCATTAAGAAGAGAGAATAATTTATCTTATTAAAATAGTATTTATTTCCAATACAATATATTATAATATATCATAGTACAAAATTACCAACCATAGTAGAATCCTATATATAACTTAATAACTAAAAGATTATATCCTCTTTAATTACAAAAATAATAATAATGGTATAAAAGTTAGTAGTTTTATTTTACCATTTAAAATATATGAGTGACATTGGCAACAATTATCATTTTTCTGGATATTTAAAAAAAAAAAACATTAAATTTTTTTATTCATTTTTTTCTTTTTGCAAGATGAAATAAAATTTATCTTTTCCAATAAAAGAGAGTTCGAAAACAAGGCACAACCCCTCAACCCAACAATGAACCCCTTGTCCACAAGCCGAATAAGAGCAAGAGCCATGAACAGAAGGAAATATATTTGTTTTGATAATAAAATGTATTGATTTACATGCCTCTTAATATTAATATATTCAAAATATCATTTGTTTTGACAATCAAATTTTTTTTTTTTTATTGGGTAAAATATAAATTTAATCCATATAATTAAAAAAAAAATATAGAGTTTAATTTTCATGGTTTTAAAAGTTAGAATTTAATCTCTATGATTCGAAAAAAGTTAGAACTTAGTTTCTATAATTATAAAATTAGAATTTCGTTCTTATAATTTTATAAAATCGAAAATATAGTTTTTATTATACGTAATCGTTAGCGTGTTAAATACATAAAAGTTCATTATTAATATAAAATTTATATAATTTTTTTGTTATATCAGTTAACTAATAATTTTGTCATTTACTCCTAATAGTTAACTTTCAAGTATGCTAACGATATAAAGGAGCAAAGAGTTATAGAGACTAAATTCTAATTTTTAAATCATAGAGATAAAATTTTATATTTTTTCAAATTATAAGAATTAAAATCTACTTTTGAAGGCATAAAGCCGGTTCATGTGTCATTTACAACAGGACAACCATTAGGTTACTTCTCATCTTGGCCACTCTATTTCGAGTAGCCTTCTTTCGAGAGTCACTTAGCCCATTCTTTCTTTTCTATTCGCGGTTCCTCGCCTGCAGGATGCTGAAGGGAAATAAGCCTGCATATGCAGCTGTAGAAAAGCCAACTATTCCACCTGAGGTTTCTGATAAGAAGCAAGCATCGTCTACAAAATCATTCCGAACGAGATTCTCGAAGAATTCGCTCAATTCTACCTTAGCAAAAGATCAAGATCCGATGTCTCTTCTTCTCAAGAGACCCACTCTGCCAATGCCGCAGGTATCTTCACACCTAAGTCAAGTAAGAACCTCCCTTAGGTTGTTGACTCGGGAGCTTCGAACCACGTTGCCGGGTCAGCTGACGACTTCTCTTATCTTTCAAACGATGTCGGTAATGTTTTAAGAATTAAACTCTAATTTTGTTTAAATCATAAAAATTTAACTTATATTTTACCCTTTTATACAACAATATCATATTAAACATTTAAATTTAAAACATCATAATCATAAATCACATCACCTTTTTTAATTTTATTTTAACGATAACCTGAAAACAATTCAATAATGTTGAAGATGAGTATTTGGCGTCATTTGTTCTATATTAAAAAAAATAAAGAGTTTTCCATCATAAGTTTACTTCTCTCATTATTCATTAATTTTAAGGTTTTATCTCATATTATTTCATAAATAAAATTATAAACAATTTCAAAGATTTCATTTTTATAATTTACACAAAAGTGGTAGATCTTGACTTTAGAAAATACAGAAATTTGGTCACGTCTTTGACCCGGACACGTTTGCTTCTCAAAACCAAATGGATCCAAAATCTCGTCAATGATTATGGACACAATAATGGTCACCGATGCAAAAATAAAAATAATAAAATAAAATAATAAGATGTGACTTTAAACCCAATGTTTTTAAATTATTAAAATCAATAAAATTATGGCTGTCATAATATATTCAATGCTCACAATAATGGTCGTCATTGCTTTCAATTTTTTCTACAATTTTTATATCATAAAAGTTGATTTGGAATAAGTTAAAATGTGTTATAGATTTATTTTCAATAAGATAATAATAATTTTAACTCTTTTAAATTCACTGAATTTGAATTTCAAACAAAAACAATATAAAAAAAACTAAAAAATAGATAAGAATTATAGAAATATAAAAGAACAAAAAAAAAAAAAAAAAAAAGTTTGATCCTAGACTTTGAATTTTTTCCATTTTTTATTTTTTCCATTTTTTATCTCTGGATTTTTAGAAGTCCAATTTTAATTTTTGGAATACTTTTAATTCCATTTTAATCCTACATTTTTCAAAGTTTAATTTTAATCCCCAAATGTTACGGTTTATTTCATTCTAACCCTTAAATTATATATAAAAAAAAGGATCAAAATTGATACTTATAATAAATTTAAAGTTAATATTTATTTAAATTGGTTCGATAATGTTAATATTTTTAATATAAGTAAAGAAAATATGTGAATATATTTCTAAAATTTATAGAGAAAGATTATAAATTTTTTTTATAAAAGTTAATAAAAAGTTTGAATAAGGATAAATTTTTATTTATTTTAAAAGTATAGGGACTAAAATTAAATATTTGAAAGTTCATTAACTAAAATAAACTAAATTTAAAAATCTAAAAATCAAAATAGAACAAATTTGAAAGTTTAACGACTAAAATTGGATTTTTAAAAATTTAAAAACCAAAATGAAACAAAATTCAAAATCAAATAGTAAAAGGGTATTTTTGCCAAACAAAAATCTCATAGGGTGTTTGTTTGCCGTAATTAAGGAGAATGGTTTAGATTGATGATTTGCTAGCTCCTCTTTGAAAAACTACATCCAAACGAATTTTTATAACTATTAAAAATAACTCATCATTTTTACTAATAAAAATAACTTCTCATTTTTAATCATTCATTTATAACTACTCAATATAACTCCTCATTTTCAAACCACTAATTTTTAATCATTTCTTTCTAATTAATCAAAATAATTTATTTTTAACCACTCGTTTTTAATCATTCTTTTTTTTAATTATTCATTTTAAATTTACATCCAAATAAACTTTTCACTCTAACTCTCCTAAAAAAAATCACATTCAAACAATTTTTTTATTACAATCCATAAATTTAACTACTCAAATCAAGCTTTTGAGTAATTGGACTCATTTACCATCCCATACAATACAAACAAAAAGCTAGGTATAAGATTTGGACCCAACTTTTGTCTTTGTTCAACTGATCAAATCAAGCTCTCCTTTGCACCGCCGCTGCCCCTTTCCCTAACTTTATTCTCCTTTTCTTTATAAAAAAATTTCCTCTTAATTAAACAAATGAAGCAAAAAAAAAAAAAACATTCACAAATTTTAATTAACAATTTGACCGTTTTAGAGACACAATATTTCAATATGGATCCCACCATTTTTGTAGGCCAGTAGTTAACCTAAATCATTGTTTCAATGCATCTTTCTCAATAAAGAGCTTTTTATTTTATTATCGTGAGTGTATAACTCAATTGATTTAACGATATTTGATAGTGAAGTAAATATTTAGAAAATTAATTTATAAGTAAGTAGTTATTATAGATTGAATGCTTAACTTTATGGATCTTAATTTTTTTTTTTTTTTTTTGACATGGTTTATTTAATATTATTACCGACACTAACTTTCATCTCTGTTTTGGATGACCTTTTATCTTTATCTCCATCTTTGTAAAATTTTCAAGAAATTTGGGTTGGAAAAAACCTTTCCTAATTACTATGGTAATAAGTAAAAAATAACTGGGAAATTAAAAGGAAAAACAATAAAAAAAAAATACAAAATTTTACGTGGAAAAACTCTCAAATCGGAGAAAAAAACCACAATCAGAAAGAATTTTACTATGTGATAAATATTACGATCACACATAATTCTCACTCCTGACCCCACTCACAAAAACATTCTCTTCAAAGTTTATACTCTCACACTTTTGCATCACTCTTCACAAGAGAATACAAAAGGAATTTAACTAGAGTCACTATACCAAGTTTAAAGTCCTTCGGAATACTTTGAAACCAAACCAGTTGTTCTATTTATAATACTTGGAACACACCACTTTATTTCAGATTCCTTGAATCTTTACGATGTAGAAAATCTTCTTCCTAATATTTTGCCAAAATCCTAAGATTTTTGTGGAGATCTCCTATATATATATATATATATATATATATATATATACACACTAAG
>JBBMKA010064636.1:0-16816 GCA_037833695.1 Sechiopsis laciniata
GACAACCTAACAAGTTCTATCTAAGATTCACAAACCTTGTTTCTTAACAATCAAACGTGTTCAACAACATATAAACCTTAGCATGGTACTACGAGCTTAAAAGCAGGAAATCAAGCATGCTGGAAGAACAAACCTAGCATGACACTAGGGTAGCTAAAATGGCCTTAAGATAGTGAATTACACATTAAATACATTGCATGTAGGTTAAAAGGCTAGGATTAGAAACTTAGGTAAAATTGTAGGTTTTTTTGCTGGAAAGTCTAATGTTTAAAGCATTCCCTATAGCATTTTAAGAATCATTGTTCTTCCTAAGTGTTATTTTATATTTCAGGATCTTGAAATTCTTGAAATGAGCTTAAATCAGAGGAATAGAGCTAAGGAAAGCAAAAGCCAGTCTGAAGCGCACCAATGTCTGCAGCATTCCAAACCAGTAGCAGAAAATTCCAGAAATTGCAGAATTCCTGCATGTGAGGAAATTTTTGGAGAGCTCATTAAATGAGCTGGCATCCCTCGGACACGTGTCAAAATGACCTATTTTGATGGAGAAATATATGCATTTCATCTTTTAATCTTGACCATTGATCATATATGACCCAGACCTTTAAATGGTGATGAAAAAGATGAAACTCTAGCCTCCTTTTAGCCATCTCTTTTCTTTTCTTCTTTCAACTTCTAGCAACTTTCTTAGCACTTTTCTTCTTGTTTTCTTGAGTTTATTCATAGAGTTAGCTAGTTTTATTGTAATAGGATAGTGAGCTTTCACAAGGAGCACCATTGGAGACTATTTTGGCGCCCTTTGGAGACTCTCCTAAGCGTTCTTCTTCCCTTTTCTCTTTATTTTCAGTTGCAATAGTTTTAGTTTTGTAAGATTTGATTTCATTGCCTAATATATACTTTGTTGGTAGTTTTCCTTTCATGAGAAGTTGTTTTGCCTTTACTCTTGCTCATTTTAGTTTATATTAACATTTGGTTGCCCATTCTTGTTTAATCTCATAATGCCTAGTGTTTCTTTACTTGATATTATTGTTTTGACCAAAATCATGAACTAAACGCATATAGGTGAAGTTTAAGGGAAGAGTGTATGTTGCATGTATCTTGGGTAAGTGGGGGATGTTGAACTAATATGTGGTAGGCATTTTAATTAAAAGCATTTTTCGACTAGCCATCCATTCATGTTTGCTTTTAATCTTGGCTCGAGAGAGATGAGGATAAGAGATCTACTACCCATGTCCATTATTTCATGTTAAGAACTCTTGCATGTTAAAGGGGTAGGCTAGAGGTAGTCATCCCGCTAGTGCTCATTTCACCGTTTATAGCTTCGAACATAAATGCGAGTGGAGATGTCCATTTTTTCCACAGGGCTGGGGCCACGCGGGGACCCGTCCCTAACGGGGCGTGAATCCCCGTTTAAGCGGGGAATGGGGGAGTGAGTGAAGAAGAAAAATTTCCCGTAAGCTAAATGGGGATGGGGACGGAGAATGTATTTCTCATCCTCGTTTCCCCGATCCTCGCCCCGCTTTATATTACAGTTTACTTTTTATTACTTTTATATGTGAAAAGATTAACAAAAAAAATAATAATAATGATTTCATTTATATTAAAAAGAGGATGATTGTTATCCTTTTATATTTTTTTAATTAATGTTAGTATTTTATCATGTTTACATACTGGAAGTTAATTTTGTGAAATCTTTTTATTTTTTTTTATTGATTGTTGTGCTATTTGGAAGTCTGGAATGATTTTTAAAAGGTTCATGGAGGTTATGTTTATCGATTGATATTAAATATTGAATAAATTTTAACAAGTAAAAGGTTGTAAATTTAAATCACACAATGTACGCATGTTAAACTGATAAAGTTTCTCAATTTTGGTCTAATGAGATTAAAATAAATAATAATAATTACCTGAGGGGAACCCAATCCCCGCAGGAAAATCGTGGGGAATCCTCGCCAAATTTAATGGGGAATTTCGTGGAGAGGGGAAATGGGTGGCCAGCGCCCCGCCCCGTAGACATCTCTAGATGCGAGAGTTCATGTTCGGAGAGAATGAATGCATCTTGAGAAAGAGTATTTTACCACGTGTTGTGTGAATTTCGCTTCTCACCATAAACTTACCCTTGATGCATGCTAATCGCACTCGAAAAAACCCTTAAACGAACCTATTCTCTTATCGAAGTATTTGTTTCTATTTTATGCGTTTCTGTTTTAGTATCTTCATATCGAACGTTTATAGCATTGTGACAGTGTTGCTGTTGGTTCTGTAAAGTTGTTAGTGTTGCATGTGTTACTGTTATTATTTCCAGTGTCTAGAGCATTTATTTCATTTTTGCAATTTTATCATTCTTAGTTACTTAGTTGATACAACCAACCACCAACATTTTCTTTACTTTTTTGTATTTGACTTTTCGATTAACACTTATTTAGAGATAAACCAGTTCCTCTGGAGAATGACCGGTATTACTTATCACTTGACTATGATTGAATGCATATATTCTGTTGAATGCTTGCAGCATTGATTGCTTATTGTGTAAAACGACCAGATTATTACTTATTTATTCAAGCAGTTTCAACCGATCATATATACAGAAAGTTATGTCCAAATTCAATATGCATCATGCCAAACTAGTTAGTAATCTGTTAGCCTTGCATTTTCAACTCCCATATACTTTGTCTCCACAATCAGATGATGAGATTGATTATATGTCTCGAGTTCTTTATTCCAGTGCAGTTGGTTCTCTGATGTATGCAATGGTTTGTAGCCGTCCTAATTTATCCTACGTAGTGAGTGCAGACAGTAGATATTTGTGTAATCCAAGTAAAGAATATTTGAAAATAGGTATTTATAAGGTACAATTGATGTTTGTTTGCATTTTGAGAGAATCAGAGATGGAGTCATTGGTTATGTGAATTTTGATTATGCTGGAGATCTTCATAAAATAAGATCTCTTACTGGATATATGTTTACCTTTGGTGGTTCTACTATTAGTTGAAAAGCTACTTTGTAGAATACAGTTGTTTTGTCCACGATAGAAGCTGAGTATATGGCTGTTACTGAGGCCTGTAAAGAAGTTATATGGTTGAGGGGACTATTTGGTGAACTTAGTAAAGACTTGCAGATTCTACCGTCTTTTGCGACAGTCAGGGTGCTATCTTCCTTACAAAAGATCATATGTTCCATGAGAAGACAAAGCACATTGATATCTGATACCATTTTGTAAGTAAAATCATTGCTCGGGTTGATATTGTTTTGAGCATGATTAGTACCAACAACAATCCAGCTGATATGACGACTAAATCTCTTCCACTAAACAAATTCAAGCATTGCTTGAATTTGGTTGGTGTTTGCAATTTTTGAAGTACTTAAAGTTGGCGAAGACGACTGAAGTTTTTTCATTTGGCATTCGGATCAATTAGCGTCAAGGTGGAGATTTGTTGTGCTGCTAAACTAAATTCCCACATCGGAAATTTTGGTAATTTGATGTCTCCCCCTGCTATATATATACAACCACATTTCCTCATTTAATAATTCAACAAGAATTCTATAATAATTTTATAAATTCTTATTTCTAAATTATTTTATATTAATTTTTTATTGTATTGAAAAATTAATTTTCGGGAGTTCAAGTTATTGGGTGTATTGAGATTTTGGCGAGTGTTGAGTGTGCTAGTTTGTAATCCCGTCTTTGGAACGGAATATTCTTGTCGTCTTCACCCGTGGATGTAAGCTTTGTCTGAACCATGTAAGATCTTTGTGTTATTGCTCTTTTCTCGATTTATTTATATTTGCTATTGTCATAATTAGAATCTAGTTTATTTCCGCTGCATTTATCAAGTGGTATATGTTATGGGTGACTGGATTTTGGTGTTGAAAAGAGGAGAGGAGAAAAAGTGGAAGAGGAAGAAGAAGTTGAGTGATTTGAAGATATGAAGTATTTGGTAATTGATGTTTTGGGGAGGAGATGTTTTTTTTTTTAGAAACTTTGGAAGGAGATGTTGAAAAAGTATTTATTTTATATTAATTTTTTATAATGTAATAATTGTATATTTTGAATTGATTAATAAATTTAATATATTTTATTTATATTGTGTGGTTGAAAATAAAAATAAATGTGATGTGACAGATTAGATAAAAGATATTTTATTGTATATTATATAGTTTAAAATTAGGGGATTTTGCATGTATAACAAAAAATGGTAAAATATTTCTATCTATAGCACAAAATCAAAACTAATTCATTTGTAGCACAAAATCTAAATTGAGTTCTATCACTCGTTGAGTTCTATTAGTGATAGAATTCAATCAATGATAGACTCATTCTATCACTGCTTAAATTTTGTACCAGTGATAGAACTCCAAATTGAATTCTATCACTAGTTAGTGATAGAAATTAATGTGTTATAAATGAATTATTTTAGAAATTGTACTGCAAGTATAATACAACAGATAGAATGTGTTGTTGATGGTAAATTTTCTTAAAATTAAAAAAAGATTTGATGTCATATTAAATAATATTAAATAAAAAATTTGAGGTAATATTAAAAGAAATGTTGGAAAGTAGTTGAGAAGAGGTTGATGTGCCGAGGGGTTGAGAAATTCTAACTCCTTCCCTTTTCTCTTTTCCTCAACAGCGAATCCCAAACACGTCCTTGAAGATCAAATAATTTTTCAACAGCTTTTGTTCTTCTCCTAATTTTTTTCTTTCCCTTTCCCTCTTCCTCTTATTTATCTTTCTAATCCTCTCCTTCTTAAAACCTGAATTTCTCTGCAAATGTGAAATTTGCCACCTTATTTGGCTTCATTTTGTCGGATTTCAACAACTTCTGTGATTGGTACACCCATCTTCTCCAGCAGCCTCCAACGAAAATTATTCACATCCACGTCTTAAGAAACCACGATTACGGCTCATCCCAACAACGTCCAGTACATTCTGAAGTTCAAATTCGAAAACTACCCAAAAGTAAAATCATTCTCTTTAATTCTAGCGAATTTTTTGGGCCGTGGAATTTTTAATGTGGACGGCGATTTGTGGGGGTTTCAGAAGAAAATGGCGATTCTTCAACTCTGTCCGTAGTCCATTAGATCCTACTGTTTGAAATCATTATTTGTAATTTTTCGTGACGGATTCTGCCGTTGCTTTTGACGTTGCTTCTAAGTTTTCTGCTGAAAGAGCCAAACAGCGCCAATGTGCATCAGGAAAATTAAGCAACTGCTCAATTTTCGCATTATAATTGGAACAAAGGGAATTTACATGGAAGCATATATTTTATATTTCATTAATTTTCATTTTAGGTAAAGAAGAGTAAGAAACTTATTTAAATACGACAATTATACCTTTCATTATATTAATGAAATTTAATTTTAGTAGATTGCAAACTTGAAGGGATGTGTTTGAGCAAATTAATAGTTTAAAGATGTAATTGTTAGATCTTCCTATTTTAAGAGTGGTTTGGACAATTTTTTCCATAAATTTATAGTAATTTATATAATACGTCGATTTCGAAATAGCTAGTGGTCGATTGCCGTTATCTTCAAGTGTCATTGCGTTGCTTGGTTTTTTTTTCTTTTAGGGTACTTGGTTTCTGTGTTGCAACTTTCTTTTCCTAGCCGACTTACCCCAATCCTTTGTGGAATTAAGGGCAGCCTTATAGTTCGTTCCCATCTGCAAGAAGATTGAGTCAAAACCAAGAACAAACTTCAAACGGAAAATGATAGTCATTACATAGTTTCATTATTCCACTCAAATAGCACTATCCAGTCTCCCGTTTGTTTTCGACAACTTGCGAGGCTTCTGTACGTTGAGGATCCCATATTCTTTTTTGGTTTGTTAAAGAAAATATCTATTTGAGTATAATAGACTCTAATATCATATTAGATTACATGAATTCTAAATATGTAGCTTATAATATTATAGAGATTATGAGATCTCCTTGTAACTTTTCACAGAGAAGAGAAGAAGAAAATATTGTATTTTTCATATATCAACGAGAGGTTAGAAACCTTATTTATGCATTGAGAAGGCTAACGGAAATAAAAACCACAATATTAAGGTAATTAAACATATTAACTCTAATGGAATAACTAATCATATTATTCCCCCCAAATGAGAGGTGGTCGATTAGGACAACTTGAGTTTGGAACGGAGAAGCAACAGCCGATGAGAGGGAAGGGCTTTAGTGAATATATCAGCTGGCTGATCACATGAAGTAATAGAGCATAAGCAGACATCACCTACGACAAGCTTCTCCCTTATTAAATGATAGTCAACTTTGACATGTTTTGTACGACCCGTGGAAGACATGATTTTTAGCAAGCAGTAAGACAGAGTTATTATCACAATACAACAACGGTGGATTCGGAATAAAAACAAACGGTTCGCATAGAAGTTGGAGCATCCAAAATAATTCAGCTACGGTTGCTGCCATTTCTCTATACTCAGCCTCAATTGAACTCCGCAAGACAGTAGTTTGTTTCTTGACCATCCATGAAATTGGATTTAGACTTAATAGAATGACAAATCCCGTTGCGGAACGGCGATCAAAAGAATCACTTGCCCAATTAGAGTCAGAAAAGGCATGAATGTTAAAGGAACCTGGTGTAAAGTGACGACCACATGTAGAAGAACCTTTGATATTGTAAATCAAGATCAGTTATAACAGGATGTTCCATACATATTGTCTTCATTTAGTTTAGGAAGTTGAATCAAGAAAAATAGTCTTAACAATACCGTACTTATTATACTGTACTAGGATCCATAACAGAAAGTTGGTTACAGGTTTGTTGTAACAACTTCTATATAAGGATCAGATATTAGCAGTAGTTAGCACACAGAGATAGACGTTTTAGGAGTTGAGGTTAAGGTAGCTTTGAGTAGCAATTCCAGAATTAAGATTTTAAAGAAAAGCTCCAAGAAGCTTTCACTTGTACACTTGAAACTCCATAGTAAACACCATTTGAATCTTGCTCTTCACAGTGGATTAGCCCTAATTTGGGTGAACCACTTACATCTTTGTGTCAACTCTCTATCTCTTCTCTCTCTTTACTTTCCTGCACATTCTTGAGTGTTTCTCCTTGTTCATTATTGAAAAGAGAGAAAAGAGAAAGAAAGAAGAAGAATAAGAGGTTTCGATCATACCGTTGTACCCATTATTGCTTCTCATTGATGGTTCGATTCGATCTCGCATTCCGCACGAGAGAAGCCAAGACGAATGTCTCATTATACGGTGGGTTTTGGACTTCCTCAACGTTCAGCAAATTCTCAACAGATATATTTGAATATCCTTCTTACAGTCGTGAGTTGATTCATGGTGGGAATGTTCATGAATTGAGACACCTTGAACACAACATAAGCAATGTCTGGTTGTGTGAAGGTCAAGTAATGAAGGGCCCCAACCATTTGGCGATGAGAAGTGGCATCCTCGGTGGAACAAAGATCAGAATGAGAGGAATTGGTGCTTATAAAGCATGGAGTTGTATAATGGGATACTAAGGATAAGCCAAAAGGAGTGAGAATATCATTTTTATATTTTTGCTGATTTATGGTGATACCATTAGCTTTTTTTTTAATCTTGAGACCTAGGAAATATCTCAAAGATCCAAGACCAGTCATATCAAAAGAAAATTGAAGTTGCTGGACTAGATAGTCAATAAATGAGATATCATTTCCTGTTAAAATAATATCATCAACGTATAGTAAAAGATAGGTAGATGATCCGTTAAGATTTCAAACAAAAAGAGAAGGATCACATGTAGAAGCGACAAAATTATATATGAGCAATTGAGTGGTAAAACAAGAAAACCAGGCTCTTTGAGCTTGTTTTAAACCGTAAAGAGATTTATGTGATTTGCACACATAAGAATGGAATTCTTTACTTTTAAACCCTTGAGGTTGTTGCGTATACACCTTTTCTTCTAAGTTTCCATTTAAAAAGGAATTTTTTACATCCAGTTGTCTTAATGTCCATTTAAAGGTGGCAGCAATGGCTAGAATAATTCTGACAGTAGGTTTCTTGATTACTGGGCTAAAAGTCTCAAAGAAATCAGCACCCTATTCTTGGTTAAAACCTTTTGAAACAAGGACTTTATGATGTGCTATACTACCATCAGAATGATGTTTAAGTTTATAAACCCACTTACAACCGATAAGATTTTTACCCGATGGTAGAGGAGTAAGACTCCATGTTTGTTGATCTTCTAAGGCCTTATATTCATCCAACATAGCTGCCTACCACTGAGTATGTTTTATAGCTTGAGAAAAGGATGATGGTTCGGGAGATGTAGGAACCGTGTGAGTGAGAAAAATTCACTTCATAGAAATCCCTGATTTCTCCCTTGTTTGCATAATGTGATCATTCTGTATAAGAGGTGGATGAATAGGTTCATTAGAAGGGATAATGTCAGAGGATGAAGGTGGTAGACCTGGTTCTGATATTATAGAAATAGGTGATCATGGAGGTGGAGGAACTAGAGGATGAGGAGCATTTGGAGAAAGGCTAGGGACCGGAGTTGGATTTGGGAAAGGCTCATGATGTTCCACTGTTTGAGATGTTGTCAACGCAAGGAAAGGATCAAGGTGAGGAACACTAATGGATGCATCTGTCACGAGTATGGAGTTTGAGTTTGATGATATTGGTACGAAAACTTGTGGTTGAGAATCTTGAGATGAGGCAGCCATTGGTACCTGTGAGTTGGAGGAAAAAGAAGAAAGAAATTGATGTTCATCAAAGACTACATGTCTAGAAACATAAAATTTGTCAGCTAAAGGTTCATAGCATAAGTATCCTTTGAATCCTCTAAGATAACCTAAGAAGATACATGGAGATGTTCTAGAGTCTAGCTTATGGGAACTGTAGGGTCGTAATTAAGGATAACAACAACAACAAAAAACTTTTTAATTAGAATAAGAAGCTTGTTTATTAAACAGTAAGGAGTATGGAGTTTTATTCTTAAGAACTTGAGTAGGTAAAGGATTGATAGGTAAACAACAGTTGAAACAGCAAATGTCCAAAACTTGAGAGGAACTTTTGATAAGGAAAGTAAAGAAATAGCAGTTTCTATGATGTGTTTATGCTTACGTTCAGCTATTCCATTTTGTTGTGGTGTGTGTGGACATGATCGTTGATGTTCAATACCTTTATATTTGAAGGAGTTGCTTAGTTGAGTATTTACAAATTCTCTCTCTCTGCCCCATCACTTTTAAAGACTTTTACTTTATGAGAAATAGTGTTTTCAATATAAGAAATGATATTTTTCACTACTGTAGTTACCTCAGGTTTATAACAAGTTGGAAATAGCCAAGAAAAACGAGAGTAATCATCAATGATGCAAACATAATACTGATAGGTTTAGGCCTTAGAGAAAATAGGAATAATATAAGGTCATATTAGCAATTATTTGGGGAGTAAGTAGAGGCTTGTGGTTATAAATAGGAGAAGTTGTGTAAGGAAAAAGGGTATGCATATTTTGAGTGATTACACTATGGGCTCTAAAAGATGATTCTCTAGAGAAAGGGAGGTTCCAAGTCCTATTCAAACTTGATTTATCTTGTAGTTATTTCGTTTATTTCGTAATACAATTCGGACCCTATCGAGAGTAATCATCAATGATGCAAACATAATATTTGTGTCCATTGATAGAATTCTCAAGAGCAGGACCCCATACATCACTATGTAGTGAACTAAGAAGGGCAGCAATAGTAGAAGTAGAGGAAGGAAACGTTTGTAAAGGTACATTTATATTAGAGTCTAGAATTGGAGCTAAGTGTTTAAAGACAGCATGACATGGATGGCCTAAACGATTATGCCAAACAAGTGCAGTAACATGTCTTGCAATTTGAGCAACAAATCTATCTATACTAGGCAATGAGTTAAGAACATGATAGAGCCCATTGATACTTGGTTTAGTATAGAGAACCTTATCTGTGAGTTTGTCCTATATAGTAAAGGAATGTGCATCAAAGATAACGCAACAGTTATTATCTATGCATAATCTGTGCACTGAAAGTAAATTAAAAGATGTTGCAGGCACACATAGCAGTTGTTTAAGTTGTAAAGGGGTTGATTGAGTATTAAAGGTACCTAAACCTTGGTGGGAGATATCGAGACCTTGTCCATTACCAATGACAACAGAGTCATCACCTGTGTATGGAGAAGAAATATGGAGATTACCATAACCGTTGGTGACATGAGTGTTACAACCTGTATCAGCTAGCCAAGTTGTTGAAATAGAAGCTAAATTAGCTCAAAGTTCGTGGTACCTGAACCTTCGTGAGAGATATTGAAGAGCTAGTGGACAAGGCATATTTATGACATATTTGACAAGACATTTCAATCTCAGATTTGACAAGACATTTCAATCTCAGATGCAGCAATTAGGTTCGATGGGTTCAATTGTAAATTAAGTTCATTTTGAGGTGGAGTCGGAACATAAAATGAAGAACTTGTGTGATTAGATAAAGAACTGCGACCTCATACATTGTAACCAAAACCTCGGCCATGCCTGCGCCATGAAGATCTTCCTGAAGAATTTGTACTAATCATCATGGCCTAGTAGTCAGATTTGTAACATCATCAATTTTAGCTTGACTCTCAAGCTCATAGTCTTCTGATTTCATGAGAATATGGAGTTCTTCAAAAGAAATTGTTTGTGATCTTGTTTGACGAAGTCTTGAACATGTTGAAAGTAGATGGAAAACCATTAACAGCATAGATCACTTGATCTTCAGGTTCAATATCGACTGAAATAGCAGCAAGTTGATCAACTAATTTCTTGATGTGATGGACATACATATCAATTGTTTCATCAGTTTTCTTGGTTACGGCTTGTAATTCAGTCGTGAGTGCTATTACATGTGTTCTTGAAGAAGACAAAATATTTTTGTAATGCCTCCTATACCTCTTTAGATGTAGAACAACCAACAACATATGCAAGAGCCGTTTGAGGAGTGTTGCATTCAGTAGGGTGAGAAGAGCTTGATCCCTTTCAAACCAAGAAATGTATTCAGGATTGTTGACTGGTGGATCACCAATCGTGGCGTCTGGGGCTGGAATCGTTACATCAAAGAAGCCAAAGAGCTTATGAGCTTTTAACAGAGATAAAATTTGAAATTTCCACAAATGTAATTGGAAGAATCCAGACGTATGGACACTAAATTGCAAATATTAGTGAGTAGGTGAATCGAAGCCGTGGATTGCATTTCTTTATTCGCCATTCTTGAAGAACAAGAGATCTAAATCTGACCCAGACCCAAATCTAACGGAATAGTCAATCATATTACTCCTCACTTTTTTAGTTGCGTAACACATACAATTTAAGTCTCAATTAATGTGTACATATTTGTACACCTCTCAAATAAGCCATCTCCGAGATAAAGCTCGCAGAGCCCACCGACCTAGGTTTAAGTTTGATGTATTAATAGTTTTTAAACAGCCTATCACAATATATATAAGGTATTATGATCTAAGATCAGCCCTATGTATAGACAAGCAGATGATTACTAATGAAGAAATTTGAAGAAAATTTTGTATTTTAAGAAACAAAGCCCTAAATGCATATATTGTTCTTTCAAGAGTAAGACTCATCTACACATACTCTACTTTTTTCCAAAATATTACTTTATAATTTTTTTTTATAGGAAATGAAATCATTTTTATTGATAAGATGAAAGTGTTACAAGGTTTTAAGCCATGTTCTGAGTCGTTCCTTTACAATGAGATAACAAGGTAAATACAAAACAACATAAATTAGGAAGTTGTACATCCAACTTAGAATCCTAACAAGAAGGTTGCATATCCGAAGGATTATTTCATCATCACCTACACATCCAAGAGTCAGTACTCGCATATGGAAGAACCAATGGATCTAGCACAGAAAGAAGGGGGAGACGGAGACGCATCCCATTAAACGCTAGATGGTGGTGAGAGTGAAGAAGACCCACAACTTATCCGGACTATGACTTCCATGGGCTGTGAGGGGAAAATCTCGTGCAAAGCCAGATGAAATAGGGTCACATAAGTAATAGAGGGAGAGGGTCATCCACCAGCCGATAGGGTGATAATGATATAAGAAACTCGCAAGGAAAAACTAAACATCGTCATAATGAACTTTCATGGTTTTCGGTCTGTCTGTAGACGGTCAACGAAGCAGCCAACACCGATGTTGAAGGGATTTTCGAGATGTAACACTAATCGATCCAGAAACCAGGTTCCAATTGTTGTCCCCTTGGTTTTCACTATATGCAAGCGCATACAACATTAGCCAACACCAAAGGGAGGGACAACAAATAACGGCAAGAAGAAACAAGAGATAGGTAGAATGATAACTAGAGACCCGCCCTGAATGGGGCGGTGAATCTCTGTTTAGGGGAGGAATTCGGGAGTGAGCTAAACGGGGTCGGGGACGGTGAATGCATTCACCATCTCGATCCCCGCCCCATTTACATTATTAATTTATTTTATTTTCAAAAATTATATTTTTTTTCTCTTTTTACCAATTTAATCTTTAGAAACATTTTTTTTTGTAGAAATATTTATTTAAATAATATTTTTCTTTAATAATTAACTATCTAAATGAAAATCAATACACATTTTTCTACAAAAAAGCATCTACTTGAAAAACATTATTGAAAAATTCTTAGAAAATTAAGATTAGAAAAAGAAGAAGAAAAAAAAGATACAGCAGAACCCGATCCCCGCCCATTCCCCGCGGTGAATCCCTGCAATATAATGGTGAATTTCGAGGGGATGATGATTGATTTTGGTGGCGAGGATGGAGACAGGCAACCCATTCCCCAACCCCGCCTCACCCCTCGGACATCTTTATGATAACTGCAAAAAATAGTTTAAGAAAAAAAAAATAGACTCAACCTGACTCGAATACCTGACTTGAAACTACCTGAAATCGTCCCAGAAATTCGACTAGAGATGTCCACGGGGCAGAGCGAGGCTAGAGAATGGCTTCCCCATCTCCATCCCCTCCACAAAATTCAATCCCCATCCCTAGAAAAATCACCGTTTTTTTTTCATTTTTTATATATTTTTTGAACAAAAAATTCAAAAAAATTAGATTTAGAAAATATCTATAAGTTTCAACTATAATGTTAATTATCAAAGAAATTATTCATATGCATAAATAATATCACCAACAAATATATATTTATTTGAAAATTAAAGGGGTAGAATTAAGAAAAAATAATAATAAAATAAACCGGGCGGAGATCGGGGACAGGGAATACAATCCCGTTTCTAGCCCCGTTTAGCCAACCGGGATTTTTTCTGCCCCTTACCCGTCCCTGTTCTCCGCCCCGTTAGGGGTGAGAAAATGAACATCTCTAAATCCGATCTCAAACCTGACCTGATAACCAAGTAACCTGACCCAATAACCCACAATAAATTAAAGAAACCAACTGGGTCAGACCATTTCGTCGGAACCAGACCGATCCCATTCCCAAATTGGGATAGATTACCATTTCTTTGTTCCTAGTTGTCTCCACCTTAAAAACCAACACCATTTGCTGATGTGGCTTGTGACTGGAGGCTCACGGTGGATGGCAAGAGTTGCTTGTGTGTCACTAACAAGGTCTGCATAGGCGTCGATGATGATAACTTCTTGACTAACGCGCCGAAAAGAAACTTACTACTTTATAAATGAAAATATAAAAAATGTGTATAAACTTTTGTGGCATCTAATAATACCACATAGCAAAAGGTTGAACGCTTCTATGTATTCATGTTTAGAGAAATTTCTCTCTTCTTTCCATAAGAATGGAAAATAACGAAAATGGGAAAAATTATAAAATGGAAGATGTAGAGATATTTTAGGAAAGTGGGTAACCTAAAAAAAAAAAGGAAAGTGGGTAATCTAAAAAAAAAAGAAAGTGGGTGCAAAAATAGCATGACGAGTAGAGTCAATTTTTTTAAGGCTAAATTATCAAATATACCCTTGAATTTTTGTAGGCTAAATTATCGAACATACCCTTGAACTATGAGGTTTGTGTCAAACATGCCCCTCAACTTTAAAAAGTTTTAAAAATATCCCTAAACTGTAATAAACGTTTCAAAAATATCCTTACCGTTAACTTTGGATGAAAACCGTTAAAGTTTTTGTTTCAAATATACCCCTGAACTTTAAAAAAAGTTTCAAAAATACGGTCTTAAAAATGTAAACACAAATTCTTTATCAATAAATTTTTTTTTATGAATATATAAAGTTTTTTTTCAAATATCGTAGACATAAAATTATAAGAGAAAATTTTAAAATTTAAGAGAATTTAAAATTAGTTGACTTTTTATATTTGAAAAAATTAATAAGATTTAATATACTATTAATATTTGAAATGTCATAACAACAATGAAATAAATTCTACAAATTTTAAATTCATAATCATAATTATTCATCCTAATCCTTTAAAGTTTAAAAAATGGTTAAACTTGTTGAGATGAATTCAAAAACTTAAGTAACAAGGTGTGAATCGATTTTTACCTTAAATTATTTAAATACTTTAGCTATCCTAAAAATTAAATACTTTAATTTTGGAGATGAAAATTAAACTCTTATAACACACATATCAATTTTAATCTAGATTATTTGTTTATCATTGCATCAAGATTAACGCTAGACTTAAAGAATTTATTTGTAACTATATGATAGATTCTTCATATTAATTTTTAAGATAAAAGAACAACTAGAAGTGAAATATATATTATTCTCTCTAAGTGAAATATATTAAGAAATTAATTTTAATCATCAAATGAATCATTCAATTAATTAAATCACTAATATTGATATAAAAACAATTTATAATATAGAGGTTAAAAAATTACATTAAATGACTAGGGTATTTGAAACACAACTTTAACATTTTTCATTAATAAAAAATTATAAAGATTATTTTTTAACGTTTTTTAGGCCAAAAATATTTTTGTTATGATTGGGAATCAGAGTTTCGCTTCCATGGACACCACTGACCCATCCCTAGACTGTGACACTAGGATATATATATATCGAAGGAGTGGACACACAAGTTTGGGATGTTTAAGATCAAGAGTATTTTACCGAATGGTCGGTGGTCTAATGATTTCATTGTTTGGTGAAAATCCAATTCAACATCATAATCACAGGTTCGATCCTTAGAATCGGTATTTATAATCTCTCTCCCCCAACTTGTACTCAAAAAAAAGAAAAATAAAAGTTTAGGGATATTTTTAAAACTTTTTAAAGTTTAAGAGCATGTTTGACACAAACCTCATAGTTCAAGAATATATTTGATAATTTAGCCATTTTTTTATGCCCACAAGGACAACCACCTGCTGCACTTAAAGCATATTAAGAATAGATTGAATCATTTGGTCTGGCGTGTTTGAACTGAAGCTAATCCCAGACTTTTCATAATTAACTTCCTGACCAGTCAAACTAGAGTTTTAAGCATAGAGCTTGCAGAATATGGTCAGTTTCCCTCATGTTGACTTTAAAAAATATCAAGTAGTCATCACCAATAATAAATGAGAGAGAGATGGGACTCTACAAGCCACCTTAATACCAGTAATTTTATGTTTATCCTCCATCCAGCTATGAATATGGAAAAGCCCTTTAGAACGAAGAAGGAAAGGATATGGAGATAAAGGATCCCCTAAGCGCAACCTGCTCGAGGGTTTGGTATCCCCTTTTTGGGACCCATTTGTTGGGAAAAAAACCTTCTCTAATTACCACAAGAATAAGCAGAAAAATACTGAGAAATTAAAAGGAAAAACAATAAAAGAGAACACAAGAATTTACGTGGAAAACTCCAAACTGGAGAAAAAACCAAGGACAGAAAGAACTTCCACTATGTGAAAAATTGCTACAATCACACAGAATTCTCTCCCCGACCCTAATTACAAAAAACACTTTCTTCAAAGCTTATACTACTCACACCATTTGCCTCACTCTCTACAAGAGAATACAAAAGGAATTTAACTAGAGTCAGTACACTAAGCTTAAAGTGCATCTGACTAGAATGTTTTGAAACCAAAGCCTTATGCTCCTTTTATAGTGCTTGGAGCACACCACTACCTTGCATTTTTCCGATGTGGGACAATTTTACTTCTAATATTTTGCCAAATCCCAACAAATTCTACCTTGGCGAGATATTTGAATAATCCACATCTTCTGTTGCAACATTGTCTTCTCTCACAATCATAATCCTTAACTCTGAGAATTATAACATACTCCACCATAAAAAGTATAACACTTGAAATCTCACATCTCAAGATTTTCCTTCTTCGTCACATGTCGATACACCTTGCTGAAATTTATGGTGCAACTTCCACCTACTTGGCTTTCCTGAAAGTTCTTCAACCATCGACATAACTTCCACCACACACCTTGCATAACCTCCAAGTCAATGCCCGTGTGCAAACTTGTTGAACCGCTGTCCTCTATCATGGCAAAGCAGACATACCATAAGGATGATTTCTTTCTTTCTTCAAAGGACGTCACTAGATCCCCCGACGAAAGAGACCATGTCAGCATCCTGACCAGAACCCTTTGACGAACTTGCTCTGTTAGGACAATTGTTTCTTATGTGTCCAGGTTATCCACATTCCCAGCAACCTCTCTTTTGCACAAAGTTTTTCTTCTTCTTCCAGTTGCCAACTACCAGAGCTGAATCCTCTTGTGAAGTACGCTCATCACGCTTCAGCCTTCTTTCTTCTGATAGAAGTTTGCTAGTAGCCTTTGAAAATTTAAAGACTCTTTTCTGTACATCGAGATTGGCTTCATATGTTCATAAGAAGGGGGAAGTGACAAGATAAGTCTTAGTGCCTTATCCTCATCTTCTATCTTC
>JBBMKA010064647.1:0-16815 GCA_037833695.1 Sechiopsis laciniata
TATATCTTTATCCAATTTGATGAATATTTTTGTTCTTTTTGAAAAATATGGGAATTTACATTAGGTTTGACCTAAAAAGAAATAGGAATTTGCAAAACCACCCATTTAAATTAAAATTCTAAATCTTGTGTGGTTCTCCCAGTTTAAACTAAAATTAAATAATATCTCAGAAAAATTAAAAACCTAAGCTTTTAATACAAATTTTCTAAGATCTATATGATCAATTTAAACTTCTGTATTAAAAAAATAATAAAATAAACTTCAAAAGATAAATCTTAATTTAAATTGGTACATGAAATATCGGGCTTTTTTTTTTCTTTGAGAAAATGAAATATCGGGCATTACATTAAGAGTATAATGATTAAACTAATTTTAAAAAGTAAGAATTAATATATTTTTTAAAACACCTGCTAAAAATCGATTGTACTAAACTTTGAAAAAAAAAAAAAAAAAAAGCCAAATTTTTATTACATGAAGACTTTAATAATTGATATATATATATATACATATATATATTATTACTGAAATGAAACTTTAAACCTTATATTCTAATAAAATTCAATAATTTTATATATATAAATTTAAACATGCTATTTTATTAAAGCTTAATATTATAATGTAAATTTAGTTTATATTTTATGCATTGAAGATGAATTACCCCAACAACTTTTAGAAAGGGAGGAAACTAATGTAAGGTGGAATTATTGAAAGTGTTAGAAAATGATTCTTTCAGTCAACATTGTCTTTATAAAGCAATGGAGGAAATAAAAAGTGTTGGAATTATTACCTTACACACTAACATTTAATGTTTCTTGCTCAGTTTTTTCACCTAGGCTTGAATCTAGGGATTCTTTGTTCCCAAAGAGTTTTCATTTCATTTGATGCCCTTTTGATTCTACAATGGAAAGAGTATTTTTATCTCCCCTCTTTTAGCCTTAACTAAATTCAAATTCATTTTTCTAATTACTTTTCCTTTACACCATGAGAGGCCAACAGAAAAAAGCTCGCTCATTTTTCTCAATATTTAGCCTTTTTCAAGTCCAAAAGGAATATTAAAGGAGATCACCGCAACCACGATAGCTCTTGCGACGAGATACCAAATTCATGCAAGGTGTGGCCGAGCGATGAAAATAAACCTTATCGTTCGGTTGCCAAATTTGGTATCAACAGAAAAGCTAGAGATTATATCGACAAAATCTATTGAAATCGTGTTTTAAAAACGGAACGTCAAACTGTCACTATTCATCCCAACAAAACCGAGTCCAATATGTGAATAATTTGTTTATATATCTTTTCTTCTTCTTGCTTTTCATGTTTTTTGTTTTTTTAGTCCTTTATCTTGTAAACTCTGTATCCTAATTTGTCATATGTATAAGTGATAATATATTTTTACCTATATTCAAGTTCAATATTTTACTTCCCTCAGGCTTTCAAAAAAAATTATCATTATTATTTTGACATTGCAACTTTTGCTTTTAGTTTTAATTGAAACGATCCAACTAGTAAAATAAATGCAATATGTTAGACATTCTAAAACAATATGTCTAAATGTGATTAGAATTAATCACACCTGTATAGTGTATGCATAAAAATAAATAAGCGTATCTCACGCCATTATTTTTGGTAACAGAAATGAAAGACAATGATCACCTCAAACGACAACACGAACATAACAATGAACACCATTAGAAGAGTTCTTGGTTCTTCTAGTGGTTTTCTCAATGGAAGAGTGGGTATAGAAGAGTTCTTGGTTCTTCTAGTGGTTTTCTCAATGGAAGAGTGGGTATAGAAACCAAAACTGGAGAAAAAGAATATATATAGAAGAGTTGTGTGTAAAACTCTCTACAAGTTCTCTCTAGAACTTTTGTAGATAACTATCAGTTATCTCTGCCATTAAGAGAATAACGTTACATGAATAAATATATGGGTGGGGAGGTTACTAAATGATTGGTGGTTAATGTGAGATCATGAATCACAAATAGGAATAAACTAAATTAGTAAATGGAAAATTAAATATGACATTATAATTTTGAACATTCTCCCACTTGATCTATGAACACCTTATCAATGTCATGATGAAAAACAAAATACATGGATTATGGCGGAAAGTTCCCTAAATGCAAGTATTATCTTCCATATATCACAATGCATCGTGTTTCTCAACACAACCCACATATTTCAATGAATAAACCCTATGCTTATTCGAGGTTCGTTCATTCTCGAAAATTTCTCTATACTTAGTTTTATTGTTGAAAAATATAAGTTTGATAGAGTTTTGCCGCACGTTCATTCTAATTTGTGGGGTCCATCTAGGATCCAAATTTGTCGTGCTTTTAGAAATTTATCCTTGATATTTGATTATTTGGTTTCAAGAAAATTCTATGTTTAGTTTTTGCCCTCACAATTTAATTTTTACCAACTGATTAGAGATAGACAGATATTGTTTATAAAACTGTCGTCTAGTTTTGAGAAAATAGATTCCTTAGGTTATTGATAACTCTCTAATAGAGTGTTATTTAGACCATCATTAATAGGCATTCTAAGAGCTTTTATATTAAATTGAATGAATTTAGAAGCTAAAGAATAACATTAAGGATAGAAACAACATGCATTCATACTTAGGGATCTTAAAAAGGAAAATTGAAGTTTTTAGGAATTAAAACCTAAGTAAGCAGATCGCTTCACCTAAATCACTATTCGAACTTCAGCTGCACTAACCCTTAATTTTTCTTACATGAATTGGAGTGGAAACCAATCACATTCCAAAAGGAAGGAAAAGAAATTTTCACTACGAATCACCAAAAAGAAAATGAAGAGGGAAAAAGGCCCTGGCAAACCTTCATAATTAGTGAACGAAAGGGGCAAGGCAAATAGAAAGCGAAATAATAGGCTCGAGTACGAAATCACAGGGGAGCTACCAAGAACAAAAGATCAAGAAGTGCATGAGAGGAACAAACAAGCTTTCTTTGTTCGTACCTTTTATCCATCCTCTGTTACAGAAGTGGAAGGATCTGTTGTTGGAATAACTAGTGCTAGTGACTTGACTGTTGGAAGAGGTACATTTATGTGAAATGTTCATGTAGAAGCTCCTATTTCATCAGGTGGAGATTCAATACCCGTAGATTCCCCTATTGATTAACCTCCTCCAACCTCCGAAGCAGATAAGATCATAGCTCCTTCTCCAACAGCGGAAAAAGATTGTCTATATGCATCGACATCGTCTGCGATTCTATAGCATAGAGAAGCAGTACTCAACTTGGTCTAAGCTAAGCAAGCTGCTAGTCTATCCATAGCCTACCAAATCTTATGATGGTTAATAAGAGTTCATTAACAGATAGAAAGCCCTATTGCTCAAAGTGCTTTCATCCTTCCATCCACTTAAGGAGCTTCCATTCAAGAAGTCTTCGAATAAGCATCCGACTAGCTTCAATCAGACTGTCTGCCAAGGGCCCTAGGTTCACCAAGTGGTATAGGAGTTCTGCGGTCCCCCCCCCCCCACCTTATGCAGTAGCTCTTTCTATTGAATAAAGAAAGTAGTTCTCCCTGTTCTAAGTCAAGAAGCGCAATGAAGCCAACTAACCTTATTTACAAGGTGCAAAGCAGTTTTAAAGAGTTTAATAGGTGCATGAAGCAAAGTGAAGCACATTAAGAGTAGAAGAAAGAAGCGCAGCGAAGTGCAGCTACCGGCCTTAGGTTTCTTGCTTTCTTCCGACCAGCAGTATCATTTTATTAAAAACTAGTAGTTAGACAATCGGAAGTAAATGCCTAGTAGTAGCATGTACCAATAACTATAACGGGGATAGCTTGGGCTCAATCCGTTGCTTGTTGGTTAGTGAAAAACCTACAGGTAGGTTTATCTATCTATCTTTGCTTGGGGGTTGGCACTTCCTGAGAAAGAAGTCATCTTGGTATTGGATTTGCTCTTTTGTTAGCATGAACATGAATTAGATTATATTTGTCTTCTTTTTAAAGGTAATGACAAACGCTTTTCCAAGGACATTATCAAAGTTCCAGAAGAATAGAATTGCACGAATCTTGGGTTTCAAAGAAGACAGATCTTCCGAATAAATACATTCTGGAGAGAGTCCAATCTTGACCTCCAAGCTACCAAAGACCTATAAATAAGTTAAAGATCAAAACCTTGGGGTGTGCCTGCCTTGGGAATTCTTCCACTATGACTAAAATGATGACCGAGTGAAGATCGTGACTCCTGGTGACAAGGATCCATGCTCTTCAAGAAAATATTTTAAGTATCTCATTGATTTTCTCAAACTTGGAGTAGGCAAATTTGCTCGTTACCATTTAAAAACTTGAACTAGAGAGTGATATGTCATTGCATAGTATGCTCGTCAAGAGGGTGATTGTTGTAATTTGGTGACTCACATTTTTGTATTAGGGAATTTTATGAATTTAGTCTTTTACCATAGGTCAAATTTTGTAACCTTTGAGTAATATTATATTCTCATTTTGGCCTTGTAGTTAGGATTTTTTTAACCTATTGTAACACCCTATTTAAGCATCATTATGGATGAGCTTCCTTTAAGAGAGGCATTAGAGATGGAGAGCATTTGAAGAGATTTAGGGTTTAGGCATTGTCCTTCCATTTCCTCTAATTTGTTTTTTGGGTAAGTAATAGAAATTGACTCTTGAATTTGCTGTGGGTGTGAGAATCTTTCTGAACCACTATAAATCTTGTTTCCTCCTCCGTTCACTCAAATTTATTTAACCTTCACATTTGTTTTCTTTTTGGGCATTTAGTAGTTTGAAATTGAATTCAGCAAATACAATTCTAAGGGGAAAAAAAGCCAACATGAAGACTTTAATAAAATGAAATATATGAGTTATTACTGAAATGAAATTTTGAACTTTCATTCTAATAAAATTCAATATTTTATACTCATATATATATATATATTAAAACATGTTATTTTATTAAAAGTGTAACATTAAAATGTAAATTTATTTTAATATTTATCTATTGATCATTAAGCTGATAGTTGATTACCCCCAACAAATTTTAGAAGAGAGAAAACTAAAGTAAGGTGGAATTATTCAAAATGTTAGCAAATTATTCTTTTAGTCAACATTTTTCTTGTAAAGTAATGGAGGAAATAAAAAGTGTGTGAATTATTACCTACACATCAACATTGTTTGTTTCTTGCTCAGTTGTTTCACCTAGGCTTGAATCTAAGGATTCTTTGTTCCCAAAGAGTTTTCATTTCATTTGATGCCATTTTCTTCTACTATAAAAAGAGTATTTTTATCTCCACTCTTTAAACCATCACTCTAACTTCAAATTCCTTTTTCCATCAAATTACTTTTCCTTTACACCATGAGAGACCAACAGAAAAAAGCTCGCTCATCCTTCTCAATTTTTAGCTTTTTCAAGTCCAAAAGGAATAAAAATGGAGATCGCCGCAACCATGATAGCTCTTGTGATGAGATACCGAGATCATGCAAGGTGTGGCCGAGCGATGAAGACAAAGCTCATCGTTGGGTTGCCGAACCTGGTATCGACAGAAAAGCTAGAGATTATATCGATAAGGTCTATCGAAATCGTGTTGTAGAAACTGAATGCCAAACTGTCACTATTCATCCTAACAAAGCCGAAACCAATATGTAAATAATTCGTCAATATATCTTTTAGTTTCTTCTCCCTTTTCATGTTTTCCTGTTTTAGTCATATGTCTTGTAAACTCTGTATTCTAATTTGTCATATGTATTAGTTCTCTAGTTTGGATATTATATTTTTATTGATATTCAAGTTGAATATTTTACTTGTTTAAAAAAAAAGTTGAATATTTTACTTCCTCTCTAGCATTCAAATAAAAAATTTACTTCGTCAGTGCAACTTTTGCTTACTTTTAATCTCATCCAACTGGTAAAGTAACTGCAATATATATTGGACAAATACATATCCTTGAATAAATTAAAAATTAATGACTTAATATAAATAGAACTCTAGAAGTATTTTGTATAACCTAAATAAACATGAAATTAGAGGTTCCAATCTTTCCTCTTCAAATATTGTTAAATAAAAAAAGCTTAATGACCTGAATCGTTAAATTAAGGTTTTCACTAAGTCATTATAATAAATATGAGGATCACATATATATTTGTACTTCAAACAAAAGAATGGAGACAATATTATGTAAGAACTTTGCTCAAACAAATTTATAAACCGATTTACAATTATACAATTAATTTTGTAGCTTACTCATGTAGCAAGTCGATCCGCAAGGATGCAATTAGGTAGTTTCTGACAGACAGTCATTGAATGAGGTGTGAGATGTTAGCCTACAATAGAAAGCGATAAAGAAAATGGTAAATAAATAAATAAAATGACTTAACTTTGCGGTAACCCAATAGCCTTAGAATTTCTCGATTTAATTGTTTAAGTGTATCCTTGGTTACTACCATGCAAGCATGATCCAATTGTCTGATTAATTGCACTAGACTCTCGAAACGAAAAATCCATTCAAGTTGGGAATCTCCTATTAAGCTTTTTAAACGCTCTCGAGAGGCTGAAAACATGATCAGTTCATACGGCCGCCTTGAGAGTTTACATTGGGATCTCTAAGAATCCTAGTAAAACGATGCACAAATCCAATCTGAAGATTTTAATTTCTAGTTCTCATGTGACTATATCCATAGGTGAACAAAACCACCAATTACTTCTTTAATGAAACTACAACGAATTTTACCTAACTATAGATTAGAAGGTACAATGATCCCTCCAGTCAAACGACACACTATATCTAAAGCAAAGGAAGAAAACTCAGAGCACAAAATGCAAGAATTCAGGGAAATATGTCAAGTTGAAAATAATTCTCTAGTTTAAGTATTGGAATGACAAAGTAAGGAATTGGTTAATTCTCAAAACAACAAAAAAGTTTTTGCAAAGCTAGTATTGTTAACAATTTAAGAAAGCAATAAAGATGTTGCTATTATTATGGGGATCTCTTAATTACTCTTGATAACAATTTAAGTACTTGTAAAGAATGAAATATTATCTTCGCCCAATAAGGTTAATTAGGTAGAAATTGCTGGAAAATTAGTTGCATCGGATCTTTGTCTATGATTAAAAAAAAAAAAACTTTTTGTGTTACTTGTGTTTAATGGATTTTGTGCCCAATGTTTCATTTCTATCCTTTATTTTTATTGATTTGGTAATTTTATCTTCATTCTTTCAATCCCTCATAGTTCAAGTTAAATAAGAAAATCCAATTGATAGAAAATCAAATTATTCACTTCTTTATAATTTGACATGATCATTTGTTAAATAGTACTGATATTTAACTTTAGATTAAAACTTATAAATCCTTAAGAAAGTCCCCTCAATAATAATCCAAACATTTCTTAATAAATATGACAATCATAGTATAAAAATTGTAAGAAAACAAAGACCATTTTTAAAAACAAATAATCATTACACATGTCCTTAAAATTGTTATCCATATATTTATATATTTAAACATGTTATTAGATTAAAACATATAATATAAATTTATTTTGATATTTTTGTATCTATCATATAGGTGGTAAAAATTACACATATAGCTTGTAGAAAGGGAGGAAACTAAAGTAAGGTGGAATTATTCGAAGTGTAAAGCAAATGATTCTCAGTCAACTTGGTCTTTATAAAGTAATGGAGGAAATGAAAAGTTTATGAACTATTACCCTACATACTAACATTTATGTTTCTTGCTTAGTGGTTTCACCTAGCTTGCATCTATGGATTCTTTGTGCCCCAAGAATTGTCCTTTCATTTGATGCCCTTTTCTTCCACTATAAAAATTATATCTTCATCTCTTCCTTCTTTAAACCATCACCATAAATCATTTCATTTTTCCAACTAATTACTTCTTTTGCACAATGAAAGGCAACAACCAGAACAAAAAATCTCGCTGTTCCTTCTCAATCTTTAGTTTTTTCAAATCCAAAAAAGATAGAAAAGAAGATCACCGCAACCGCGATAGCTTTTGGAATGAAATACCAAAATCAAGCAAGGTGTGGCCGAGCGATGAGGACAAAGCTAATCGTTGGGTTGCCGAACCTTGCATTGATAGAAAAGCTAAAGATTACATTGACAAGGTTTATCGAAATTGTGTTTTACAAACCGAACGGCAAACTTTCACCATTCATCCCAATAAGGCCTAGTTCAATATGTGAATAATTTTTCTATTTATGTGTTGTTTTCTTTCTTCCTGTTTTTTACGTTTGTGTTTTTGTTTTATTTTATTGTATCATGTATAGTCTAATTTGTCCATACAAGAATTAATTCCTTTAATAAAAAATTTCCTAATTTTAGGAGTTATAATATTGAAGTCCAATATTATTTACTTCATCTACTTGAAAAAGTTTCTAACTTTTTCTTTTAAGCAATAAATGAAATTATCATGGAAGGGGATAGTGACCTCATGATTTCATTGTTTGGTATAATCCAATTCAACACCCTCGTCATGGGTTCGATTCCAAAAATCGGTATTTGATTCTCATTTATTAGAGAGTAATAGTACTCTCTTTGTAGGGTTCGTGGACCCCCTCCTCCAAGCAATTATCCAAACTTATATTAAATTTTAATATATTAATGAATTGAGTATTTTAGTTTTCACATGAATTTCTTTTTTCTTTTTAAATAAGTATAAAAGTAAACTAAAGAACATGCAATAACTAAAAGTGAGCATTATTTAAATGTAAGAAGTAAAAGTGTTGGATTTTGAAATATATTGACCAAATTGAAACAATTTTCCTATTAACTATGTCGGAAGATAATATTATTCGAATTTAAAACAAGAAAGTAAAACTTGAGAAACAAGTGTTCCAAGAAAAACAATCTTGATACGAAGATTGATCAAAATGGTTATTACAAGATATATGTTGTTGATAAGTTTGATGGTACAGATGACTTCGGATTATGGAAGATTAAAATTCTGAAGGCAATTCTTGGGTAACAAAAAGACTCATAGATGGATGAATCAAAGAACTATATACTAAATAAATTATCTTAGGGAAAAATATTTCATCTACAAGATGGATGCATCAAAGAACTTATCTCAAAACTTGGATGACTTTATTGATTCGTGTCATGTACAGGGAATTGGGTCTATTTTTCTAAAGATGCAAGATGAAACACTCAAGCTTTTGTGAAATGTTTGACATGTTCCAATCCTAAAGAGTAATTTGATTTCCTTAGTCATGTTATATAGGTTTTGAATATAAAGGGGAAGAAGGCACACTTGAAGTGGTTGAAGATTCAAAAGTGGTTCTCAGAAAAATCAAGATTCATGAATTATTTTGTTATTTTAAATATACAAATGATATAAGTAGCTTTGGCAGCTACAAGTCAAAATGACATAGCTATTGCATAAATGACTCTCATATAAGTACAAAAGAAATGCACTAATTTTCAAAGCAATGTATACTACCTAGAGATATGCACAAATTTGTTTTTATTTTTGAGGAAAAGAAACGAATATATTGATCAAAGCATGTATGCAAGTAGCATACTACATGGCAAATAGAACAGCGGATCTCCAATTGAGAGAAATTGAAGCAACATCATAATTAGTAAATATGGAGATCTTTTGCACCATAATGCAACAATAGTAATGATATCTTCCCAAAGCGAGGCCTCCGTCTTAGATTCATTGTTGAAGATACGAACATTCCTTTCTAGCCAGATGATCCATAAGTATGCCCCAAAGAGATTTAGTCCACAACGTTTTAACAGTTTTGTTGGGAGAGATGGACAAGGCAGTATTAATAATCTCTTTCATGGTGGTACTGGTGCCAAAATCAACTGAAGTGTATGAGAGAATATTCCTCCATAAAGATGCACTGAAAGCACGGTCCTAAAAGATGTGATGTTGAGATTCATTGAAAATCTTGTAAAAGGGGCATTGAGAAGGAAGCAAACACATTTGAGGATTTCTTTTCTGAAGCACATCGCCTGTATTTATACCACAAAAAAAGAGGGCCCATATATGAATCTTGCATTTTTTTTGGAATGTATAACTCCCACAGATTTTTAAAAGGGATAATTCCACAAATCGGGATTCTAATATCTAGATTAAATTTGATAGATTTAGCAGAGAATTGCCTCGAGGTCTCATGAATCCAGTATGGATAATCAAATCCCTTCGTAACATCCGGCTTAGTCCACTCTATCAAGATATCAATCAGATGAGCCAATTCGCGCTCAAACAAAGACCTCCTAGGATAGATATTCCACACAAATTTGTTTTTATTTAACTTTCTAACATTCAAATTTGGCCTCTCTCGAATGCACGTGCATTCTCATGCATCATCTGCGACCTAATCAACTTATCCACTTGCCATATTTGCTTCTAATAGTGAAGGCTATCCCAACAAACTAACATGGGTTCTTTCAACAATATTTTATTTTCACTCAAATGTTTTGTGAGAAAATTGTCAAAAGGTCACTCAATCTAGAATTCTTCCAAGCTAAACACACTTAACTTTAGAGTTTTTACGATTGAGTAACTGAAAAGAAAGGTTAACCTTGATGGTATAGATAGTACATATGAATTCTTATAACTTTTTTTAACCATGACTTTCATATTTTCAAGATTCCTCTGGTACGGTTCATTAATGTATCCTTTTTATCCCGAACTCTACATTTTCAACCTTTCGACAATCGCTTGTCACTTTTCTAGGAAGCTTTCAACTTCCTTTGTGGCATTCTTATTGCGTCAGGACATTGTACTTGGGGGAAAATTTGAAATTTACTTGGGCTTCTTGCTTTGTACTCGAATGACCTGCAACTTGATCCAAGTTAATCTTGAATGCTCTTTATAACTCTACAGCTTGTCTTTGACACGATTTTGTACAAAATATAAGAAAAATGGTTGAGATACAAAAAAAAATTTGTTAATTAAGAGATAGATCATAAGTATATAAATTAAGACAATCATTATTATTGATGTCAAACTTTTGGATGAAACAAAAAATAAAGTTTTGAGGGCTTATATTTAAAATGGACAATATCATACAAATGTAAAAGTCTATCGATGTTTGCAGCCTTTAAGAAAAACTATACAAACTAAAATTAATGAAGTACATAAATATAAGACCTTTTTTAGTTCTATCGTGATACTTGGGTAAAACTAAACCTAATAAGTTGTCATTTTCTTATCATGTTAGATAGAAAGTTGAAGTTCTTTGCATAAGATAAAAAAATAAAATAAAATAAAAAATAGGGAAGATAGATGATATCTTTGAGTGGCTCTCACTACAAGGTTTGCAAGAACTCCCAAGAACTTTATCCAATATGCTCTCTAAAATTTACAACTATTAACATAAATTGTTGAAAAATAGTGAAAATTTACCACTTCAAACTTTGTATAGTATTATTTGGCAAACTCCTATACTAAGATTTCACACACTTGATATGTTTTTGTATCTTATTGCAACGACTCTCTATATGAATGAGAATCAAATCAATTGATTATTCTTTTTGCGAGATCGAGTAAATCAGAAGATGGTTGATGTCGATTCATTATTGAAAGAAAAATGACATGTTAGTCAAGTCTAATCATTAAGTTATTGTCACATCATATTATTTAACAACAAAATATAACTAAATAAAGATGGCATAGAAGAGCCCAAATTTTAAAGGAATAAAAATGTGAATGAATTAATCAGGATGGGACAGAATGAAAGAAGTGAGAAGATTCTCGAACGAAGAGCTTAACAAATTAAAAAGTGGTCACCTCACAAAATCAAATAGACACTAACTCCAAACTTCAGAGAAAAAAAGTGTATTATTTATAAAAATATTTAGAATTAAGAATCCATTCATAGCGTGAAGATGGTTTAATGTTTGAATTTCTCCCCAAAAAAAATCCTTTAGGTCCCGTTTGATAAAGTTTTTGTTTCGTGTTCTTTGTTTCTTGTTCTTGTTTTTTTGTTTCTTGTTTCTTATTTTTTTAGAACAAAAAACAAGCATGTTTCTTGTTTTTAAAAATAATAAGAAACAAAAACAAAATTTGTTTGATAACCATTTCTTGTTCCTTATTTTTTGTTATTTTTTGCTTTTTTGAAATTTTTTGTTTTCTTTTATAGGATATAAAAAAAAATCATATGGTATAAAAAAAATGCAATAAATCATTGATTTTTTTTTTATCAAAAGTTCACCTGATATAAAATAAATAAATAAATATTTTATGTAAAAATACAAATAAATCCCAATGCCAAATTAATAACAAATTTATTATGTTACTTCTCACCGAGTCCGACCTCAAATAATGTCCATTCAAATCCATGTAAATATTAAGAAAATGTAGTAAGATAAAAGTAATATCAAATATATTTTTTAGAAACAAATTTTACACATTCCTAAATTTTAGTGGGTTCCAAGTGTATTAAAAATTGAAATATTATATAAATTTATATTACAATATTCAAAATTAAAACAAAGAATAATATATAAATATCCATATTAGAAAATATAAAGTTAAATAAAATTTAAAACCATAAATAATATATAAATAGTACTTTTAGAAAATTTAAAATTTAAAATTCAAAATTTAAATAATATAAATATATACAAAATTTACGTAATATAAATAGACAATATTAAATATTAAATTTAAAATATATTAATACAGTAAATAGGTAGGTATAATGGAATATAATATATAAATTAGAAATGAAAGAAATTGAAGGAAGCCTGCTTTGAATATAAAAAAAAAAGAGGAAAAAAAAAAAAAGAAGCAATTGGCCCACTTTGGGCTGAAGCCCAACATCCGAGCGTTTTTACCAAAACTCGTTAATGAAGAACCATTTAAAACGAAAGAAACGAAACAGTAGAAACTGCTTTTAGTAGTTTCTCAAATTTTCGCACAATTAAGGAAACGTTTCTCATTTTTATAGAAACAATAAATGAGAACGATTATCAAACAAGTCTGTTTCTTAATAAATGAGAAACAGAAACAGGAAACAAAAAACGAGAACGTTATCAAACGAGCCCTTAGTTTCTTCCGTTTGAACATTAAAATTAAACAAGTGTTTCATATTTCAATAAATTCACCAAGCATGAAAAAATTCCAGAACTCACCAACAACAAAAGTAAAGTATATCCATAAAATTCAGCTCAATTAGGTTCGAAATTTTGTTCAAGATTATGAATATCTCAATACATTTTGGTTGTTTTTGTCATTGGTAATTGCGTTTACTGCCAACAATAGAGGTTGCACCTTTTCTACTTAAGAAAGTAAATCATGAGATTCAATGAACTAACACCATATGAACAAATTAGGGTATAGAATATACAAAGGTAAACAACAAAGAAAAAAGAAAAAGATATGAATACACAATTCACATGTTGTGCTTGGATTTCATAGGATGAATAGTGACAATTTGTTGTTTAGTTTCTGAGACACGGTTCCGATAAATCTTGTCAATGTAATATTTGGCTTTTCGGTCGATTTCGGGTTCGGCGATCCAACGATGAGCTTTGTCCTCATCACTTGGCCACACCTTGCTCAAACTCGACATCACATCCCATGAGCCGTTGTGGTCATAATGATCTTCTTTTCTATTTTTTCGAAATCGAAAAAAAGCCAAAGATTGAGAAGGAAGAGTGTGATTTTTTGTGCTTGTTGCCTCCCATGGAGTAATTAAAAGAAGCAATAAGAGTGAAAAATGAATTGAACTTTGAGTTTTTTTTATGGAAAATAAGAGATGTGAAAACTGATTTTATATTGGAACAAGAGAGCATCAAGTGAAAAGACAACTTTTGGGAGCAAAGAATCCTTAGATGGAAGCTAGGTGAAACAAACATAAATGTTAGTTAGTAGGTTAATTATTCATACACTTTTTATTTCCTCCATTGCTTTAAAACCTTTTGACTAAAAGAATCCTTTGCCAAGACTGAATAATATTATTCCCTCTTTACTATTACTCATACCACATAAATATGAAAACTATATTATTGATGCTAAGTTAAATCTAATATTGTGTAGAAATTTATAAAAATAAAAAGGATTTGCATTAAAATGTTTATGTTGAATCTTGTATTAAGATGATCTTGTTTAAGGAATATTATTCTAAATAGTTAAAGTTGGTAGGTAGCAAAGTTGCAAATGAATATTGGAGTAAGAGGTTGGGAGTTTTAATCTCTTGATTATATATAGATATGGTTTGACCAATTAAATGTAATGTGATTAAGTGATTATAAGTTAAACGTAATGTGATTAACCTTGTCCATCCATACTAATTCATTCAACACAGACGAAATAACATATAAACAACGTAATAAAAAAGAAGATTATCTCTCACATGAGGATACAAAACAGGAAATTCGAGGAATAAAATTTAACAAGGAGTTAAGGATCTGATTAACGCTAGGGTAGGATCTTAAATCTAGAGTAATCGGGTTAGAGAATAATAGATTCACCAGGTTTTTAGGTTGATAAGTTAACTAATTAAGGATACCCCCTGGCCAACTTTACCATTTCGAGAGTCAAGTTGCATGTTAAGAGGGACGGCAAACTAACCCGGATCTCTACAACGGTATGATATTGTCCACTTTGGACGTAGGCCCTCATGACTTTATTTTTGGGCTTCCTCAAAAGGCCTCATACCAATGGAGTTATCTGTCTTCCTTTATAAATCCTAGATCTACTCCTTATTTAACCAATGTGGGATTCTACAACACTTTGTTTGTATTCCCAACATTGCATTTAACACACAAATCCAAAACATACTTGAATATAAATAATTGATCTATTGGTTTCTATCGACACGCGGACAACTAAAGCTATTTCTCGGCGACGACCCCAATCTGACCATTAGCCAAACTGATGCACTGAGTTGATCACTAGAGACAACATCCATTTGACCACTTCACTTTTGGTTATTGATCAAATACATTTATAAACCACACCATTTAAGCTTTGGAGCATAACTAGCATACTCAAACAAATGGGACTTAATAAACACTCTTAAACTACCACTAAAGATCGAGATCTTAGCTTGACACATACTACAATGATGAGTTTGATGATAGTTTTTTATATAAACGTGAAAAGCAATCAAACTTTTAAATCCTAACTACTCCTAAAATAAAATTTATTTTGAGTAATCCTAACTACTCAAAATAACTCCTCATTTCTATACAAATCTTCTTTAAAATTGCACTCACATACTAGAATGATGGGTTTGATGATAATTTCTTACTCTCGAACTTACAAAACTTATAAATCCTAGAAAAATAGATTTTTATTTATAACTATTAGAGAGTTGCAGCGCATCGCGACATGCAGATACTTTTGGGATGGGCATTGTATCCCGTTATGGCGTGTTGCATCCTTCATAGCAAGCATCGAGGCATTTCCTTTTTTCTTTTTTTTTTTTGAAACAGCGTCGAGGCGTTTCTTGAAGTGGTGTCGTATCGCAATAAGAGGGCGTCCCGGTGTAGGCCTTAAAATTTAGCTATTCACTTTGGTACCTTGGCCCGCATTGTGAGGGTGTCATGGCGTGTGCTAAGTGCATTTCTCCATTCTTCATTCCTTTGTTCGTTTAAGCTCTAAAATGGCTTCCTTTTAAATAATTTTCGCCTCAAAAGTCTTTCTCTCTCCAAAAATTGTTTCTAATCTCTACAAAAATGACTATTTAAATATAAAAATGCAAGGAAAATGCTTAAATTAGGCCGGTGTTATTTGTTCGAATTTAGCACAGTCAATAGTCTAGGATAAATAGAACATATGCTAACCAATGAATCATAACATTAAATTCATTGTATTTACCTCGAGCTTGACGTCTTAAGGTTTAACCTCTATCCTTTTTTTATGTTGTTTTTTGTCATTCTTAATTTCTAAATCCTCTCATAGTTCGCATCGATAAATCGAAAACGGCAAAAAAGAAAAATTAAGCCAATCGATTCTTTAGTTCAACCCAGCAAAGTTAAGTGATTTGAGCTATAAATGTACTCGACAATAACCCTTTGACAAGGTCAAAATCATATTAGCGTTGTTGCATAGAATTGTTAGCGTGTCAATTTAGGCTCACGTCTTTTAGGCTCATGGTTGAGTGATCACCTAGAGTTACTAATTAAATTGATATTAATTGCTTAAAGAGCTTAATTAACTAATTTTGTATCACTAAATTTATAATGGGAAATTGTGTTGAATAGTCTAATTTCACAAAGTAATTGTACATCTAATTAAATTTGAAAATATTTACATTCATAGTAAAAAATATGTTATTATTAATACTCATTATACATAATTATTTTATTATTAATACAGTATTATATATTATTAATACAATATTATATGTTATTAGTATGTATTAATAATACTATAATTCTTACTATGATTGCTAAGTTTTTTTTTTTTTTTTTTTGTCTAGTATTGTAAATACTTTTCCAATTTGTCCTATTCCTAAAAAAATCCCATTTATAATCTATAGGTTTATAAGTTTTCTTCATAGTAATACTAAAAGATAATTTAGTTGAAACCATGTTTGAAATGTTCAAATTCATATTACTTAGCTCATGCTAGAACAAGTACATAATACAAATTAGGGAATTTGCTACAAGTAGCACATTTTGGACCCCCATTACAATTATAGCACAAAACTAAAAGAAATTCATCCATAGCACATTTTGAAGATATTTGTACACATTTCCAAATATACCCTTCTCTTTAACTTCCTCTACAAACCTCCCTTCTTGCCATTTCTTTGTTGCGTGCTCCTCTCCCTCTCTACCATTTTTCTTCCGATTTCCATACCATTTCTCTTGAAGTTCCTCTTCAAGCCTTCCTTCTTGCGTGCTCCTCTGCCATT
>JBBMKA010064658.1:0-48974 GCA_037833695.1 Sechiopsis laciniata
CAGAGAGAACGAATCAGAGGATCAAGCATAGAGATCGAACCACTTTCGCACAAAATCATCTCAAGACTCAAGTTCAATTTCACGAATCAAAATTTCTCCGGAAATCTCGTGTGAACACATATATTGAACAAAAGGTCAATGATTATTGTAGTAATTAAAAATATAAAATAAAAAGAATAAAAAGAATGAGTGGCATATTAACTTGATTAATTGATTGTAGTTCAATTTACTCCATGTGTAATGTCCCATCTTTTATTGTATTTATATCAAAACAATATATTTTCTTATATAGAATCAAATTAGCTAATGCATTCAAATTATTAAATTCTTAAAAGCAGTTATAAGACTTTTAACCTACCCATATGAATCCTACGTTTAAAATGGAATAAGATGTATTTAAATATAACTATAAATTTAGAACGGTAAGTTTTCTTTTAGTGAGTGTTGTGTGTGAGTTTATATTTTCCAAAAATTAAATCATATGTATCTTGTACGTAGGTGAAAATCATATCAAATAAATTATAAGAATATGCATGTCTAATTTTGAGATAGAGAAAGCTAAATCACGTCTAACTTTAATTACCTTTAGTATTTCAAAATTATATCTGAAATTTTGAAGGTAAAATTTTTTTATTATATTTTTTATCTCTTAATAAATTCTAAGAATAATTTTCTTAAATGTCCTGAGGCTATATTATAAAATAAAATACTTGTGATTAAAAAAAATTTTGGTAATTATTGTTTTAAAGGTTATGTATTTAAAGTTACTCCCTTTTTACAATTTTAATGAAAGTCTTTTTTTATTGGACATTAACTTTGTTCCAAATTTTTTTCTTGTATGAAACTTATTGAATTAATTGGATACAACTAAAAAAAGATGATTAATTTTTAAATGTAATAAGATGATTTATTGGAGAAAAAAAAAAATTAGAGTTTTGGAGTAAAGTGAAAATATAATAAAAGGATCGTTTGAGACCATTCAACTTATACTGCTCAAAATCTCCATTTATCAAAAGTTATATATGTATAACTTTTAAAATTGTCTTCAATAAAGATAGATCTATAAGTTTCGAAAATTTAATTTTTATAATCGTTTCTTAAAACTGTTCGTATACTAACTTCTTCATTTATTATAATTTTTTATTAAATGTGTACTTAAATCTACATAGATATTATAATATACGTTATAGATGTGAGAATATGAAAAATGGTTACTTTTATTTAAATCAATAATTAATTTTAACATAATGAAGTACACGCGATGAGATTTTTTTTCATCCTTCTTTAAACTTAATTAATAAAAACATTAGTATTAATGTTGATGCCAAAATCTGGCCTCTGGATCAACTGGTAAATTTGTATCGGGAACGAGTACCTATAAGACAGAAAATACTAGACACTTGTGTGGTGTGAGCCACGTCGCCTCCAATGCCTAAGTTAGATGAGGAGTAGAGTAGTTTAGTAGAGTCTCAAAAGTAGATTGGTGTGAGCAACCTTTTTTGTTTCATCTTGACCTTTTGTAGGCGGATACTTGCTTTACCACCCCACCTCACTTTCTGAATTTCCCTCTCCTTCATGATCCTCCGTCTCTCCGTGGGAGGTCCACGATCCCACTCCCTCCGTCATAGTGGAGACCTGGTCATTCGGCGAGGTGCGCTATCTTCAATAGACTCTGCCCCTTCTCGGTAGGCCCAAGTCGAGAATAGGCCTCTTGATTCATTATGGGCCTAACGGGACCGAACTGGGAGGTCGTGGCATCTTGCTTCCGGTGCCAGGTCCCTAACCTTGGTGCCAGGGACTCCACCTTAGGTGCTAAGGACCTAGCCTCGATTCTAGGGGCCTGACTTTGGGTGCCCAAGACTCTACCTTAGGTGCTGAGGACCTAGCCTTGGTGCTAGGGACTCCCCCTTGGGTACTAGATATTCTACCTCGAATGCTAGCAACTCCACCTCGGGAGTTCAGGGCTTAACCTTGGCTCCATGGACTTGGCCTTGGGCACTAGGGACTCCATCTTGGGTGCTAGGAACTCCACCTTAGGTGTAAGGGACTCCACCTCAGGTGTAAGGGACTCCACCTCAGGTGCTAGGAACTACACTTTAGGTGCAAGGAACTCCACCTTAGGTGCTAGGGACCTAGCCTCGGCTCTAGGGACTCCACCTTGGGTGTTAGGGTCCTAACCTTGTCTCAAGGAACCTGGCTTTGGGTACCAGGGACTCCACCTCGGGTACTCGAAACTCCACTTTAGGTGCAAGGTACTCCACCTTAGGTTCTAGGGACTTAGCCTCGGCTCTAGGGACTCCACCTTGGGTGCTAGGGTCTTAACCTTGGCTCCAAGGACCTGGCCTTAGGTGCTAGGGACTCCACCTTGGGTCCCAAGGGCTCCATCTCGGGTGCTTGGAACTCTACGTTAGGTGCAAGGGACTCCAACTTAGGTGCTAGGGACTTAGTCTCGGCTCTAGGGACTCCACCTTGGGTGTTAGGGTCCTAACCTTGGCTCTAGAGACCTGGCCTTGGGTGTTAGGGACTCCGCCTTGGGTGCCAGGGACTCCACCTTAGGTGCCAAGAACTCCACCTTAAGTTCAAGGAGCTATACCTTAGGTGATAAGGACTCCACCTCGGGTGTTTAGAACTCTACTTTAGGTGTAGGGGCTCCACCTCAGGTGCTAAAGACCTAACCTTGGCTCTAGAGACCTGGCCTTGAGTGTCAGGGACTCCACCTTGGGTGCCAGGAACTCCACCCTTGGCTCTAGGGACTCCACCTTGGGTGCTAGGGTCCTAACCTTGGCTCTAGGGACTTGGGATTGGGTGCTAGGAACTCCCCCTCAGGTGCCAAGAACTTCACCCTCGACTCTAGGAACTCCACCTTGGGTGCTAGGGTCCTAACCTTGACTCTAGGGACCTTGCCTTGGGTGCCAGGAAGTCCCCTTTAGGTGCAAAGAACTCTTTCTTAGGTGCTAGGGTCCTAACCTTCTTTTCTTGGGACAAAATCATTAGGGTCGGTCCTCAATGTCGTTGGGCCCATTTGGGTTTGGCATTCTAGAAGACCATCTAGCCTAAGTGTCATACAAATATCCCTACAATAGTTGCCCCCTACTCCCGAGATTATGCTTGTGTGTCATGAGCAAAAATTTTGGGAGCATGCTTCATTGTGGTGGTTAAGATTTTATCCACTTGTCGTGGAGTTACCTTCCTTGGAAGTTCCCCATGGGGTTGTGAGGTGTTTATTGGGGGCATGTGTGACCCCATTTTTGGTGGTGTGTTTATGAACACCACTCCAAAAAGTCTATATAATGGGTGAATTCCTTCCATTTCTCATCCAATCTCATTCTCACTTTCTAAGGTATTTCCTTATTTCACTTTTCTTTCTTCTTGTCTTTTGTTTTCCTGGCCCATGGTCCCATAGGGGTTCGTGTGGTGGCAACAGAGCAAGTCTATATTCGTTCCACTTGTGAGGAGGGAGTGGTGCATCTGCCCAACTGCAAGCGGAGTTGGCGGCTGCCTTGGAGGCTTAGTGAAAGGCCGAGGCGTCCTTACAAATTGCTAATAACAAGCTGGGGGTTGTGAAGCAGAAGTTGGCTACCACCATGACGTGTCTTTTTGCCACCAATAGAGACTTGAAGAAAGTAAAATCCACCATAGAGCACCTTACTCGTGAGATGGAAACTGTAAAAAATTGGGGGAATGATGCTGCTTATCTTACCGTTGCTGTCATCCGGCACTCCGATTGGCTCTTTTCATCCATGCTCTACTGTCTCTCTTACATTTCCCAATAGTGGAAATTCTGTTCTTCCCATTCATGTCCTATATACTAAAGGGAGATTTTTTTTAGGGTGTGTCGGAAAGCGATGAACCAATGAGCAACAGGGATTTGTGGCGTTCTTATCGAAAACCCAGATCTAGCAAGCCAGGGTCGAGGCAATATGGCTCATAGAAGGGATAAGGCGGTAGATGTAACCACCCTCCTAGATAGCTTCCTCGTGAGGCTATTTGTTATCTTATTGCAACAACACTTTTGTGGTAGTGGATGCAACTTTCTATCGTTATGTTATCTTGTGGCACTATCTTTATTTCGTGTGTGAACCTTGACTTGTAGCCTCTTCGATTTTAATTTTAATGTGCGAACTATTGCCTTGTTCCTTCATGTTGTATGTTTTACTTGGGAACTTGGAACCAGTTTTGGACTTTTTTTTACAACTGTTTGTGGGTTTTACCATATGATGTCTTTTATGGCCGCCTAAGACCATGGGTTGGCAGTTTTATGCCCACAAGGACTCATTAGGTGCCTCCCCCAAACTTTATGCAGCGGCCTTTGCCATATGACTCCTCGTTTGGTCATTTGTGACCTTAGCTTGGTCGCTTTGAGTAAATACACATTAGGCATATGCACATCATCCTTTTTCTTTCACATGCTACATGTTCCCCTTCCCCCCTTTCAATATTTTTTTGGTCCAAACATAGTATTGAGCAAAATGAATTCAAAACTGATATTGACATAAAGTAGAAAAAAAATATGACATTAATGTTGAGATCCCTTGAAACATCACCTAGGGACTTAGATTATTTATTACCACAGCTTGTCACTAAGAAATGAGAAAACTACTAACAGGAAAAGAAAACAACAAATCCTACTAAAATAAAATAAGTAGATCCATAGGTGACTACTGATAGTATTTTTTCAAGTAATCGAAATTCCATGGATGCAAGAGCTTATTGTCATCTAGGTTCTCTGGGCAATAAGTGTCTGGAGGCGACACTTTGGTAACCCGATATGGTCTTTCCAAATGTTATCCTAAGGCTCCATCTCTCAGGTTCCTCACGGTTTAGCTCTGTATCTCTGACCGAGGTGCTTAATTCAAGTTCAACTTCTAGTCACTGGGCTTCTCTAGGTGCTGTACCTGAAGGGTTGAACTAAGCCTCTCTCAGAGGTGGTGTAGTTTCTTTCTCCGAGTCCACCATTCTAACTTTTGAGGAATTCACTACTCCTTAAAGAGCTATATGGTAGTACTCTCATTATGTGTGTTGTTTTCCTCGTACATCACCTACCCCGGTGAGGGTCGAGAACTTCATAATCTAATGATAAGTGGATGGAACTGCCCTTAAATGGTGTATTGTGGAGCTCCCTAAAATTGCGTTATATGTCGATTTATCATTGACCATAAGGAAGTTCACAAAGGCCAACGAAACCAATTCTCCCTCTCCAAAAGTTATAGGGAGCTCTACACTGCCTTCGGCGTACACGGTGCTACCCCTAAACCCTATAAGTGGACTTAGGCTTAGAACTAGCCTGTCGCTTCCTAGCTTCATGATGTCGTAGGTTTGCAAAGACAACACATCAGCCGACGCTCCTCCATCCATCAAAACCCGGTGGATTTTAATGTTGGCCACCACGAGTGACACCCCTAGAGCATCATTATGAGGCTGGTGAACTTATTTTGCATCATTCGGTAAGAAAGATAAGGCTTCGTCTACTGCCGCCATTATTCTAACTTCTTCAGGTGTCTCCCGTGCCTCTCTCACTCAGGCTTTACGCTCTCTACCTGAGCTTCCTCCCACTAGACCTCCTAAGATGGTTTTAATCTCTTTGAGTGGTGGTGATTCAACTATTTCTCTGATTTTACAAGGTCATTCTGGTGATTTTTTCCGATTATCCACATACTCTTTTAGGTGCCCCTTCTGAATCAGAGCCTCGATTGCTTCTTTTAGGTCGTAACACTCGGCGGTGTTGTGGTCGTGGTTCCGATGGAATAAATAGTACTTATCTCTATTCTTTAGGTGAGATCTAGCTTTCAACTTGGTCGGCCACTTAAGTGTCTCCTTGTCTCGTATCTCCATCAGAATTTGATCAACGGAGACCACAATTGAAGTATACTTATCAAATTTGCTGGGCGGCAAGCCTTTGCAAACAGACTTTTCTCGGGTATCAAGACTATCATCAAACGACCTTTTTCAAGATTCTATTTACTACTCATGTCGATCTACAAGTTTCTCTCGATCGGTCGTCACAAGCTTTTCCTCTGATGCTCGCCTTGACTTCAATAATTTTCCTACAGACATATATTTTTTAGCCCTCGTTAGTACTTCTACATATGTGGATGGGGCTTTCTTACTTAAGGACTATAGAAACTTCTCGTCCCAAAGTCCAGCAACAATGGCGATCAACATGATCCCATCTGTGTATCCTTCAACCTGTAGAGCCTCATTATTGAAGCGAGCCACGTACTCTCAGAGGGTCTCCTAACTACCTTGCTAGATTGTAAGTAAGTGTGTGGCCAACTTCTTTTGGTCTCTACTGCCTAGGAATTGGGTGATAAATGCTTTGGCCAGTTCCTAGAAGGAAGCGATGAATTTTCTCTAAAGTTTCCTAAACCATCTTCGTGTCGGTCTCGTGAGGGTGAAGTAAAAAGCACGACATTTAATCGCATCTCGGAATCCGTAAAGTTCAATCCATGATTGAAACTTGTCTAAGTGGTCGACATGGTCCTTAGAACCATCGTATGCTTTCATGGTAGGTAGCTTGAACTTACGAGGAACCTCTTCAACCATAATCTCGTCGATAAATGGTGGGTCGACTTGTTCTACCAGATTATCCAAGTTGAGGTCATCTTGGTCCTGAGCTCTCTTCATATCCCCCACTTGATTCTAGAGCAGTTGAAGCTCGATGACCCATGACTGGCTTTCTGCTTCTGATCCCGAGGATCTTTCATTCGTAGATTGATAAGAGCTCGGAGGTCCTTTCCTAAGCTTGACTCTTATGCCCTCATCAAGGTAGGCTTAGGCACTTGCTCAATTCTGGTTATCTATGTGGTTACTTTAAAAGCAAGGTACCTACTTGATACGAGCTTTATTCTAGGGCGTGAGTCCTCGACTCATGATGTAGTCCGAGTAGGTTCATGGAATCCCCTACTTCTATCATTTCTTCCAAGAACTAATCGTTCCTAATCGTTTCGTTGGTCTTTGGCAAGGAGCCACGACCTTAGTAGGTTCTCCTACCGCTGGGGCTTTCCCCATAGTCGGGTCTCATATAAGAGGGGGTACTTCTTAGTAAGGTTCGAGAACTTTACCTGCACTATTTCACAAACCTGTGGGAGCATTAGTCCTTACGATAACTGATCTTTTAGCAGTTTGACGTTTTTCCCTAGCAACGTGCTCCTTCTAAAGATGGGGTGGTGCCCTTACTCATAACTTGGCCCTAGCCTGAGGTTCCATCTCAATTTGAGGCAAAATCCTTACCAGGGGCACATCTCCTCCTTTGATCGTTGTAACGTCATCCGAGGGTCGGTTCATTAACTCTCGCAGCTGATTGATGGTTTTTGCCATCTCTTGCACTTTCTTCTCCAATGCTACCACCTTCAAATCCTCCACTTTTTCAACTGCTGGTCTCTGTTCCAGTTCAACCACAGGGCAAACTTCGCGATTAATCACCGTAGCAAGTCAGATAGGTATCCTCTTGGGAGCCACCTTGTTATCTGACTCCCCATCATTCACGTGATTGTTGTGACTAACGATATTCATGCTTAAGTTTAAATTTAGTCGTTTCACAACTTACTCATGGATAGAACATGTATCATCCCCATAGACGGTGCTAACTGTTGAAGCCAAAATCTGGCCTCTAGATCAACTGGTAAATTTGTATCGAGAATGAGTACCTGCAAGACAGAAAACTCTAGACACTAGTGTGGTGTGAGCCCGTCGCTTCCAATGCCTACGTCAGATGAGAAGTAAAGTAGTTTAGTAGAGTCTCAAAAGTAGATTGGTACTTACCTTTTTTGTTTCATCCTGGCCTTTTGTAGGCAGATACTTGCTTCACCACCCCCACCTCACTTTCTGAATTTCTCTTTCCTCCCCGATCCTCCGTCTCTCTATGGGAGTTGCATGATCCCAATCCCTCTGTCATAGTAGAGACCTGGTCATTCTGCAGGGTGCGCTATCTTCGATAGACTTGGCCTCTTCTCGGTAGGCCCAAGTCAGGAATGAGCCTCTTGATTCATTATGGGCCTAAAGTGGCCGAACTGGGAGGTCGTGGCGTCTAGCTTTCGGTGCTAGGTCCCTAACCTTAGTGCTAGAGATTCCATCTTGGGTGCAAGCGACCTAGCCTCAGTTATAGGGGTCTGGCTCTGGGTGTCTGGGACTCTACCTTGGGTACTAAGGACCTAGTCTTGGTGCTAAGGACTCTCTCTTGGGTACTAAGGACTCCACCTCGGGTGATAGGAACTCCACCTTAGTTGCAAGGGACTCCACTTCGGTGTTTGAGGCTTAACCTTAGCTCTATGGACCTAGCCTTGGGCGCTAGGGACTTCACTTTAGGTGCTAGGAACTCCACCTTAGGTGCAAGGGACTCCACCTCAGGTGCTAGGAACTCCACTTTAAGTGCAAGGGACTCAACCTTAGGTGCTAGGGACCTAGCCTCGGCTTTAAGAACTCCATCTTGGGTGCTAGGGTCCTAACTTTGGCTCTAGGGACCTGGCCTTGTGTGCCAAGGACTCCACCTCGGGTGCTCGAAACTCCACCTTAAGTGCAAGGGACTCCACCTTAGGTTCTAGGGACTTAGCCTCGGCTCTATAAGGACTCCACCTTAGGTGCTAGGAACTCCACCTCGGGTGCTCGGAACTCTACCTCGGGTGCAAAGGACTCCACCTTAGGTGCTAGTGATATGAAATCCTTGAGAATTGGATCTAACAACCTTGTTAAAGAACAAAACCTTTAGAACTCAAACCCAAAAACTCCAAAAACAAGATGATTTCATCCAAGGAAAAAGATAGAACAGATTTGATGATCATTATCAAGAGTAGAGAAAACTTGTTTCTAAACTCAAGTTTAGAATCACTCCACAAGTAGTTTGATCAACACTACTTGAATGATCCTAACATGCAAATCTAATTACAAGATATGCAAAGAGTGCTCATGGCCTTTAGGCTCAAAAGACTTTGTTTCATTAAACCTTCAAAATATTCTTCTCCTCTTTTACAACACATAAGCTTGGCTATTTATAGCCTCCAATAAACCCCCTAAAAAGCAACTTATTGTCACTTAAATGTCGTAACTCTCAAGGTTTTGAATGCTACAATAACCACTAATTCAAAAGTAACCAAAAAACACATAAATGAAAAGTTTAAAACCGAAATTTCATGTAAATGGCCATAAATTTGAAAATTGAAACTTTTGTAATAATTCTTCTAGGTTTTGTAACCATCCACATGAAAATGAAGCTTACTTTGAAGTAGCTTGAAGGTTGTTCCAAATTGCTGCTTGACTTAGATTAAATGGACTTTGAGATGTACTTAAGTTCATTTAATGCAACTTCACTTCAACCTTGAATGCAACATAAGTCATCATAAATAATGTTCGGTGCATTTAATACAACTCTATTAAGAAGTTTGTCTTTATTCATGAATCGCTGTAGGATTCATATCATTCTCCCCTTCTTAAGAGGATTCGTCCTCAAATCAAAATGATCGCCTACATCAAATGGGTGAAAATCAGCAGCATTGAACATGTAATAAACATCATTCTCTCCTTGTAGAGCAAACTTGAAGTCATGAGATGTCATTGGTAAATTGCCTCTAAAATTCCATTTAGGTTTCTTGTGATGAACATCAATCCTTCCAAAAGTCTCTCCAAAGCCAATCATCTGGTTTGAACACTTTATGCTTGCTACCATGCATGAACTTAGATGTATATTTTGAGTTTTGCCTCCCATTAAATTTGTTTGCATTGTGTTTGTTTTTATTGTTGACTTTTAAAGGAATTTTTAGTTCAAGATGTTGTATAAGTTCTTTTACCTCCTGTATGAACTCAAAAGAAACACTAGAGCGACATGGTTTGAGCTCACTCTTTAGAAAACACATTCCTTGATATAAGAGACTAAAAATATTTTGCTTAGAAAACAAAATAGATTTACCTCACATGCACTTTCACCCAAGTTCACATCATTGGCTTTTATCTCAATTTTTTTCTTTATAGGCCATAAACTAATTTCATGCTTTTCTCTCTCACTCTTTTTCTCACAAGATTCTTTTTCAATAAATTCACATGCTTTTGTTTCCTTTTTCCCTAACTCACACACTGTAAGAACCCGACTTTAAAAACAGTCCTAAACATGGTTCTTACTCAGCATGCATGCAATTAAGGATAAACAAGTCCGTGAAAATGATTCAAAATACATTAAGATCCAAGATAAAAGCGTTCAATTCAGAATTCCTGTTTAAAACTTTAAAACAATCCCTGGCCAGAGTATTATTAAAAACATCCACAAAGCAACATAAATAACACTATGCAAAATTCCCTACGGACTCCGTGTCCAACTACATGCTGAAATAATTAAAGACATAAAAGATAGAGTGACACCGGCAGCTCCCATGATCATTCAGCTCCTCCGCTAACCGTCCCGGTGCTGTCCCAAGTTACCTGGTGGAAAACCACAGAAAAATAAGGGTGTGTACAAAGGTACTCAGTAAGAATCCCCAAATGGAGTACAGTACGAAACATCAAATCATCTAGCATCCTAGTATACATGCAAACAGTTACCAACACAGAAACTTTGCCTTGTGACCTCAACATAACTCCTAAGTCCTCAGGAGTCTCCTACTCTCGGCCTAATGATCAGCTCTCTAAACTGATCCCAATCTGTTATTCTTGAAGGTCTCTTACCCTCGACCAAATGACCAGCTCTCAAAACTGATCTCAAACAGATAATACTCGAGAATCTCATACCCTCGGCCAAGTGACCAGCTCTAAAAAATGATCCTAAATAGATAATCCTCGAGAGTCTCATACCCTCGGTCAAGTGACCAGCTCTCAAAATTGATCCTGATCAGCTCTCTTAACTAATCCTGGGATACCCAGGAGAGTATCTGGTGTCTGTCTCTAAACTGGAATGGAAGTGGTGTACTAACGACATTAGCCCGAGGGAGCTCTCCTCCCGGTGCCTAATGCGTGTTCGCGCACACTGCATGCTGCTACAAACCATGTAAATGTGGGGTATAAACAAACTACGTCAGTCCAGGTATGCATGTCTAAAGACTCAGAACCAGTGTCACTGATCTACAATAGTGCGAGACCCGCAGCACTCATCAGTAGTAGCCTAAACCACCGAACGCCTAAAGACTCAGAACCGGTGTCACTAATCTACAATGGTGCGAGACCCGCAGCACTCATCAGTAGCAGCCTGAACCACCGAACGCCTAAAGCTAAGAACTGTCCAAAGTAGGCTTGCACCATTGGAGGGGTTCCGCTCTAGCAGGCTACAGATTAGGCTTATGCCGTTGTGGTGAGCTAAACCACACCCAGCTCTCAGGGGCGGGAACGCCCTCGCTGGTCCTCGACCTGTGGAGACAAAGTACGTTATGTCCTCTCTCAGCCTCTAGATGAAGATAACCTAACTGAAGCTAGCTAAGAATACACAAACTCGTTTCCTGACAGATCAATACATGCTCAACAACAGATACAACCTAGCATGGCACTATAAGCTTATCAAAAGGAATCACAACGCATGTCGGAAAGAACAAACCTAGCATGGTTCTAACATGTAGAAACAGGAAACAATACATGCTAGCAGGAAACAGAACAGCATATAATCATATCCACTAACATGTTCGTAAACAGTAAACAAGCAACAAGAATGCAATCAATGTATGAATTGCAGGGTCCACACAACCCCAGTAAGAAATCCTTACCTGGAAATAAGTGGAACAATTACAGAAATAATGCTCCTAGAGCTGCAGAAAACTAACACGAGAAACAACCTAGGCAAAGCCATTAGCAAGCAGACAATTAAATAAACTCTAAACAACTTAGCAACAAATGACCAACACACAAGGCTCGAGAACCAATATCCCAAAACTGAGAAGGGAAGGTCTCGGCAGCTAAGGGCCTTGGCAAGTAGCACGGGCGTGTGTGCGAGTGACCATGCGTGGCGTGTAGTTTATGGGCTGTGCGGCATTACTCGGTAGGGGCGTGCGGCAGGGTCAGCGAGGCTCGCGAGCGTGCGGCTAGGCGAGGCGATGGCATTGCGAAATGGCGATGTGGAAGGCTCGGCAAGGTGATCAGCAGCTAAGACAGGTAATCGGCGATAGGGGCTTGGCAAGGGATGATCGGCAATGGATATGGTGTTTCCGGTGGCAAGGGAGGAAGAAGAAGAAGGAAGAATGCAATTTCTTTCTGGCCTTTTCCTTCTCTGCGTTTGATCGATCTCCAAAAACCAATTTCCCTTTTCCTTTACTTTTAATAAACTCAAAACAAACTCATTTGCTCTCTTTACAAAACTAACTCTTCAACCTGCAAAACCAACCCTGAAAGCCTGAGAATCACAAAAATAACCCAACTTCAGTAAATTGTAGAAACTACCCTGAAACCCTAATTAATTACAAAACTGACCCCGAAGGCAAAATTACTAAAATGCCCCTAAAGGCTTAAACTGTCCTAATGGCCCACCCAAACAACCGAGCATATCTGGGGAACCAGAATGGAAAACTGGGTCGTTACAATACTCCCTCTTTTTAAGACTTTCGTCCCCGAAAGTCCTAAGACTGGAACAACTCTGGGTAATGTGTCCTCATTTCGTCCTCTAACTCCCAAGTAGCTTCCTCTGCTTTCTTACACTTCCACTGAACCTTAACCAAGTTGATCTCCCTGTTACGTAAGGTCTTACACTCTTAGGCTAAAATCCGCACAGGCTTCTCTTCGAAGCTCAAATCCTTGCTCAGCTCTAACGGCTCATAATCCACAACGTGAAAAGGGTCTGCCACATACTGACGTAACATCAACACATAGAAAACATTATGCACTACTGCCAATGACGGGGGCAAGGCCAAACGATAATCCACTGAACCGATCGGCTAAAGGATCTCAAAGGGTCCTACAAACCTAGGACTCAACTTTCCCCACTTACCGAACCTCAAAACACCAAGCATCGGTGCCACTTTTAGAAAAACATGCTGACCAACCTCAAATTCTAAGTCTCTACACCAAACATCGGCATAGCTTTTCTATCTACTCTACGCTGTCAACATACGAGCCCTGATCTTCTGAACTGCATCGTTGGTCATCCGTAATAACTAGAGACCCAAAACCTTTCTATCACCAACCTCTTCCTAGAATACTGGAGATCTACAACGCTTGCCGTACAAGGCCTCAAACGGAGCCATCTAAATCGTCGACTGTTAACTGTTATTATATGCAAACTCCATCAAATACTGGTACTGATCCCAACTGCTGGGAAAGTCTAACAAACTGGCTCGTAGCATATCCTCGAGAATCTGATTTACCCTCTCAGTCTGACCATCTGTCTGAGGATGAAAAGCAGTACTAAAGCTGTACTCGATTCACAACCCCTTCTTGAGCGCTCTCCAGAAGTGAGCAGTGAACTGAGAGTCTCGGTCCCAAACAATCTTCACAGGCACACCATGGTACCGAATGATCTACTTCAAGAACAATGGTGCCCACTACTCCACGGTATAGTTAACTTTACCGGCGATGAAGTGTGCACTCTTAGTCAGTCGATCCACAATAACCCAGATCTGAGTAAACCCTCTCGACGTCCTCGGTAACCCAGAAATAAAGTCCATCAAAATCTCCTCCCATATCCACTAAGGGACACTCAACGGCTACAATAAGCATGCCGATTTCTACTTGAGAGCCTTCACTTACTGGCAAGTGAGACACCGGCTAACAAACTCTGCAATATCTCATTTCATACCCATCCACTAGAACGTCTGCTTGAGATCCTGATACAACTTGGTACCCCTTGGGTGCCAAGTAAACGGGGAACTATAAGCCTCAGTAAATAACTCGGCTCGTAGTCTGGCATCGGCTGGAACACACAACCGTCCTTTGTACCTCAAACCTCTGTCTAGTGCTAGAACAAAATCAAAATCTCCATCCTCCTGAACTCTCTCAATCAACCTTTTCATCTTGGGATCATTCGGTTGGCCATCAATGAACCTCTGCTTAATCGATGGCTGAACTGTCAACTGGGATACCTTGGAGGTAACCTCTCCCAACAACACAGCAATACCGACTTGCTCGAAATCTTTCTGCAAATGAATCTGAGAACTCAACAAAGTTGCGGAGTGCGAAGCCTTCCTACTTAGTGCATCAGTCACAACGTTGGCCTTTCCCGGGTGTTATAAAATCTCACAGTCATAGTCCTTGACTAGCTTGAGCCACCTCCTTTGCCTCATGTTTAACTCCTTCTGAGTGAAGAAATACTTAAGGCTCTAGTGATCTGTAAACAGCTGAATCCTCTCACCATACAGGTAGTGCCTCTAAATTTTCAAAGCAAACACAACAGCTGCTAGCTCCATGTCATGGGTCGGGTAGTTTTTCTCATAGGGCTTCAACTGTCGGGAAGCATAGGCAATCACCTTACCATGCTGCATCAGAACACAACTCAAACCAAACTTGGAAGCGTCACTATACACTACAAAACCACCTGTTCCCTCCAAAACTGACAACATTGGGGCGGACGTCAAACTATGCTTCAACAGGGCAAAGCTCTCATCACAATTGGCATCTCAAACAAAGTCAACACCCTTTCTAGTCAACCTAGTAAGGGGTGCTGCTTTAGCAGAAAAGTACTTGACGAACCGTCGGTAGTAACTTGCCGAACCCAGAAAGATGCGAATCTCTGCGACCGTAGTCGGTCTGGCCCACGAACTCGCTGCCTCAATCTTGGTGGGGTCCACTGCAATGCCATATTTAGAAACAACGTGTCCAAGGAAAGCCACTTGCTCTAACCAAAAATCACACTTGGAGAACTTGGCATACAACTGGTTTTCTCTCAAAGCTGTTAAAACTTGTTTTAGGTGCGAAGTATGGTCCTCCCTAGTCTTTGAGTAAATCAAAATATCGTCTATGAATACGATGATGAAGCTGTCCAAGAATGCCTTGAACACCCAGTCCATCATATCCATAAACGCTATTGGGGAATTAGTCATCCCGAAAAACATGACCACAAACTCGTAATGACCATACCTCGACCTAAATGAAATCTTAGGGATGTCAGCATCCCGAATCCTCAATTGATGGTACCCATATCTCAAATCAATCTTAAAGAACACCGAAGCTCCCTGAAGCTAATCAAAAAAGTCGTCTATACGCGGCAAAGGATACTTGTTCTTTACGGTGACTTTATTCAACTCTCGGTAATCTATACAAAGGCGCATCAATCCGTCCTTCTTCTTTACAAACAAAATAGGTGCTCCCTACGGGGACGCACTTGGGTAGATGAATCCTCAGTCTAGCATCTCTTGTAGCTGAACTTTCAGGTCTCGTAACTCAGCTGGCGCCATATAGTACGGAGCTTTTGAGATAGAGAGAGTCTCTAGCTCAAGCTCGATGGAAAAGTCCACCTCTCTCTGTGGAGGAAAACCCAGTAGCTCCTTAGGAAAAACATCTGCGAACTCCTGTACTACTGGTACCTAATCAACAGTCAACGAGGTACTGCTTTTACCTGACAACTTTGCCAAAAAGCCCCAAGCTCCTCGAGCTAATAAATGACAGGCTTTCCATGCTGAAATCAACGGTGGACACACACCGCTTTGGACACTGCAAAACTTAAAGCTCTATTTCTTGGGCGACCTAAGCACGACTTCCTTCTGGTGGTAGCCAATCATTGCGTGGTTCTCAGCTAACCAATCCATACCAAGGATAACGTCAAAATTGCTCATAGGCAGGACTATGAGGGTAGCTACTAAAAGCTCTCCAGATATCTGTATCCGACCACTCCTAACTTTCTTACTAGATATCATACTTACTCCCAAAGGAGTTGTAACACACAGCTCAAACCATAAAGGTTCGAGTTCCAAACATGCTTGTCTAACAAACGAATTTGATACAAACGAGTGGGTCGAGCCCAAATCAAACAAAACAAAGGCATAGTGGTCTAAGATAAGCAACAAACCTACAACTGCGGCATCAGTTCGCTCTGCCTCCTGGCGAGTCGTAGCAAAAATGTGGCCCTGCTGCTGACCCGGCCTGGCAACTGCTCCTGCCTGGGTACAAGCTCTGGCCAAGTACCCTTTCTTGCCACATCTATAGCAAGCTCGGGGTAAAGCTCCACAAATACCTTAATGTGACTTACCATAAGTGTGACACTGAGGCGGCTACCTGACTGTGCCCTGCTGGCGGTCCTGTTGTCGATACTACAGTCGACGCTGATCTCTACCCCAAAACTTGCCCTGGCGGTGCTACTGCTGGCCTCCTGCTCAGAAACTACTAGAAGACTCAAACTTCCTCTTCTGACCAGAGTAAGACTGAACAATCTGAACAAGTACATTAGGGACTTGCACCGGTGGGTACTTAGCATTATAGATCGTGGCCAATGCTACGGAGATGGCATACAAATCAGGAGTGAGTGCTCGAACATCTTAAGAAACCTCCTTCCTTAGCCCGCTAATAAACTTCTTTATCTTAAGCTCCTCTATGGCTATCAACTCCAGAGCAAAGTAGCTATACTCCGAAAACTTTTTCTCATAGCTAGCATACTGTCTGTTCCCTATTTCAAGTTCGAAAAGGCCTCCGCCATCTCCTGCTGGGTCTCTTCGCTGATATACTTAGCCCAAAACTCAGTTCTAAAAAACTCCCATGTGGCTGGTGGAGACCCTACTGGTCTGCCTCTATCGGTGGACTCCCACCACCAAACTGTTGTATCAGTCAACACATGAGCTGCACACCTCGGCCTCTGAACATCCGGATAGCTTATGACATGGAAAATATATTCTAATCGGGCCAACCACTTCGCTGCTACCAGTGGATTCTCGGAAGCATCAAACTCACTAGGCTTCCACTTGACAAAATCCTTGAGCCATTTACTGTACTCGGCGGCTCCATCAACCACATCTACCTCAACAACAACAGGCTCCCGCCTGCCCGGAGGGTTCGCCAGGGTTGCTGGGGGTGTCTGCTGAAGCAACTGTGTCAGCTGAGCTATCTGTGTTTGGGATTCCTCTCGTTGCGCTTCCAACCGCGCCTGAGTCTCCGCTCTCTGTTCAGTCAACAAACTGACCATCATCTCCCTCATGGCTGAAGCAAACTCCACTCTAGGAGTCTCACTTTGAGGCAAGGTAGCCTTTACCCCCTCTCTCGGTAAATCAACAGCCGGGGCCAATGGTGGCCTGCGGGTCGGGTCAACTCTGAACGCAGTCTCATCTACAACTAGCTCAGTACCAACTCCTCGGTTAGCAGTACCAGACGTCTCTACTCCTCTACGTGTGATCGATATACTGGCGATCTACACTCAAACCATAAAGAGTTAGTCTTTACTTGAACCCTCACTGCCAACAACAGGTAACACATGTATACTAGATGCAGTACTGTAACAAAACCCTTAACAAAAGAACTTTTGACATACCTGACGGCCGTTGGAGTGCTAATGATCATGGGGACAAACAACCTAACTCAGTAGGTCAGTCTACAGAATCTATGACTCTATGCTCTGATACCAACTGTAAGAACCCGACTCTAAAAATAGTTCTAAACATGGTTCTTACTCAGCATGCATGCAATTAAGGATAAACAAGTCCATGAAAACGATTGAAAATACTTTAAGATCCAAGATAAAAGCGTTCAATTCAAAATTCCTGTTTAAAACTTTAAAACAATCTCTTCCAGAGTATTATTAAAACATCCATAAAGCAACATAAATAACACTATGCAAAATTTCTTATGGACTCCGTGTCCAACTACATGCTAAAATAATTAAAGACATAAAAGACAGAGTGACGCCGGCAGCTCCATGATCATTCAGCTCCTCCGCTAACCATCCAGGTTCTGTCCCAAGTTACCTGGTGGAAAACCACAGAAAAATAAGGGTGAGTACAAAGGCACTCAATAAGAATCCCCAACTGGGGTACAGTACGAAACATCAAATCATCTAGCATCCTAATATACATGCAAACAATTACCAACACAGAAACTTTCCTTGTGATCTCAACATAACTCCTAAGTCCTCAGGAGTCTCCTACTCCCAGCCTAATGATCAGCTCTTTAAACTGATCCCGATCTGTTATTCTAGAAGGTCTCTTACCCTCGACCAAATGACCAGCTCTAAAAACTGATCCTGAATAGATAATCCTCGAGAGTCTCATACCTTCGGCCAAGTGACCAGCTCTCAAAACTGATCGAACAGATATTCTTCGAGAGTCTCATACCCTCAGCCAAGTGACCAGCTCTCAAAATTGATCCTGATCAGTTCTCTTAACTGATCCTGGGACACTTGAGAGAGTACCCGGTGTCTGGCTCTCTACTAGAATGGAATTGGTGTACTAACAAAATTAACCCGAGGGAGCTCACCTTCCGGTGCCTAATGCTTGTGCGCGCACACTGCATGCTACTGTAAACTACTTAAATGTGGGGTCTAAACAAACTATGCCGGTCTAGGTACACATGCCTAAAGACTCGAAACCGGTGTCACTGATCTACAGTAGTGCGAGACCTGTGGCACTCAGCTGTAGCAGCCTGAACCACCGAACGCCTAAAGCTAAGAATCGTCCAAGGCAGGCTTGCACCATTGGAGGAGTTCTACTCTAGTAGGCTACAGACTAGGCTTATGCCGTTATGGTGAGCTAGACCATACCTAGCTGCTGGAGGCAGGAACCTATCCTCGCTGGTCCTGACCTGTAGGGAGAAAGTACATTATGTCTGCTCTTAGCCTCTAGATGAAGACAACCTAACCAAAGCTAGCTAAGAATACACAATCTCGTTTTCTGACAGATCAATACATGCTCAACAACAGATACAGCATAGCATGGCACTACAAGCTTATCAACAGGAATCACAATGCATGCCGGAAAGAACAAACCTAGCATGGTACTAACATGTAGAAATAGGAAAAAATACATGCTAGCAGGAAACAGAACAACATACAATCCTATCCATTAACATGCTCATAAACAGTAAACAGGTAACAAGAATGTAATCAATGTATGAATCGCAGGGTCTACACAACCTTGGTAAGAAATCCTTACCTGGAAACAAGTAGAACAATTACAGAAACAATGCTCCTGGAGCTACATAAAACCAACATGGGAAACAACCTACGCAAAGCAATTAGCAAGCACACAAATAAATAAACTCTAAACAACTTAGCAACAAACGACCAACACACAAGGCTCAGGAACCAATACTCTAAATCCGAGAAGGGTAAGTCTCGGCAGCCAAAGGCCTCGACAAGCAGTACGGGCATATGCGTGGGCAAGCAGGCATGGCGTGCAGGCTGCGGGCTGTGCGGCGTTGCTCGGCAGGGGCGTGCGGCAGGGTCAGCAAGGCTCGCGAGCGTGCGGCTCGGTGAAGCGATGGCGTTGCAGAGTGGCAACGAAGGCGAGCAGGTGACCTCGAGGGTGTGAGGGCAAGGCTGTCGGGCACGGGCGAAGCGGCTAGAGGCACGATCGGGCAAGTGGCATGACACTAGGCTGGGCGATCGTGGGGCTGCGATCTCAAGTAGCTGTGCGGTGATAGTGATCCGTGATCTACAATGTGGAAGGCTCAGTAAGGTGACTGGTGGCTAGAACAGGTGATCGGCGATGGGAGCTTAGCAAGGGATGATAAAAAATGGAGATGGTGTTTCCTGTGGCAAGGGAGGAAGAAGAAGAAGGAAGAATGCGATTTTTTTTTTGCCTTTTCCTTCTCTGCGTTTGTTCAATCTCCAAAAACCAATTTCTCTTTTCCTTTACTTTTAATTAACTCAAAATAAACTTTTTTTTATCTCTTTACAAAACTAACCCATAAAACCCTTTAACCTGCAAAACCAACCCTGAAAGCCTGAGAACCACAAAAACAACCCAACTTCAGTAAATTGTAGAAATGGCCCTAAAACCCTAATAAATTACAAAACTGACCCCGAAGGTAAAATTACTTAAATCCTCCTAAAGGCTCAACTACCCTAACGGCCCACCCGAACATACCTGGGGAACAGGAATGGAAAACTGAGCCATTACACACACATCAACATGTACATCATTAAGAGTAGGTGCTACAATAGTGGAAGGGTTACAAACAAATAAGTCTTTGCAATCTAATTTCTTACTAAGCTTATTATTAGCATGTATTGAAACTAAATTACGAAGTAATTCATTTTGATTGTAACCACTTTGTTTCTCAACAATAGGCTTAGTTTTAGTACACAAACTAGCTGTTTCCAAAGATGAATGAAGATTTGAGTTTTGTATAAGTTTAGTGTACCTTGTAGTCTTCCTTTGGAGATGCTTCTCAATCTTTATTACTATGTGCACCATCCTTTCCAAATCCTCATAAGGTTGAAGATCAAGTTGAATGGAAATCTCCTTATTAAGTCCTCTAAATAATCGACCCATTGTAACTTGCTCGTCCTCATATACTTCTAGATCCTAAAGCAACTTTTGCATCTCTATGTAGTAAGTCTCCACGCTTTTGTTCTCTTGTCTCAAAGTTTGCAAGGTATGAAAAAACTTATGAACAAATTGCTCTCGCATTAATTGGTTAAGAACATTCCATGATTTAATTGGACGGTTTAGCTTCTTTCTCTCTAGAAAGTAAGTTATCCCACCAAATAATGCCATAATCTCTAAGATGTGAGACAACGAGTTTTACCTTTTCCTCATCATCAAAAGTATAATAATCAAAGACACGATTGACTTGACTTTCCCATTGAATGTACTCCTTTGGGCTTAGACTTCCATAAAATTTAGGAAGTTTTGGCTTCATGTTTCCCAAGTTGTAATCAACTTTATAAACTTCTCTTTGATTTCTCTATTGGACAACTTGGAATTCTCCTTCATGTCCTCTTCTTTTCGCTTTCCAATATTCCTTATAGTGCAATGGATTAGATCTCTCCTTAGATAGATAGGCTGGTTGGTTTGCCACTGATTTGATTCTTGAATCCAACTTTTGAAATTTTTATGTCGTGTGCTTCATACTTTGGTAAAGTCTAGCAAATTCCTTTTGGGACATTTCTACAAAACTAAATTCACTAAAATGGACCTCACAACCACTCCCTCACGTGTTTTCACTTGTAAAAGACACACTCTTAGCAAACTCACAATTTCACTCTCATGAGACATTGAGCAAAATTTGCAATCAAGTGATAGAAAACACACTAAGAAAATAATTCAAATAGCTTGACTATGGAGTAAAATGAAATTCAAGTAAGAAACAAGTTATCGAAGAAAGCAAATGACAGTTTCAAAATAATGATAGCTCTCAAATATAGCATTATTTAGGCTAATATCCTAATATATTCTAAAGGTATTTGTGCATTAATTGAATGAACTTTAGAGTTAGAATAGCATTAAGATGGGAAATTCATCTAAATCAGATGCATGTATGATTTATGAGTTTAAATATAAAAGGCTAGTGAAAGTAGCGCATTTTAGAGTAAAATGTGAATGTTGAATACTTTTTGTACTTAAATCCCAAAGACTCCATGTTGCGCTAATTTATTGCTATATCTACAAGAATTGGAAACAAGGTTAGCATCGCATTCAAAGGAGAAGCGAAAGGTCAAAATGCGCATGAGGACGCTTTGGACGTTGAAGACCGCAGGATCTTCCAAACAATATTTGCGAAGGACAAATACCCGCTGCGGAAAAAGAATTAATGCAAAATGATGCAAATATCAAAGCAGTGCAGAAGAGCAACGTAGAGCTGAAAACATCGATGCAAAAACAACATATCAAATCAGATGCCAAAGCCAAAATAATAGAATAAGGAAAGAATCGAATGTCGATCTAAAACCAACTATCAGATTGTGGGATAGACAAACTGTAATAATCATAGGATTCATGCCTTAATCAGTAAAGATGTGATAAAAAAAAATCAGAGTAAATCTACCGCAAGAATCAGGGGATAAGCTGTCAAAGATAAATTGCAATAAAAGGCAATAAAAGATATTTCCAAATCCAATCCTTTCCTTCCAAGTCGATTCCTTAGTTCCCAAGCATCTCAAGCCTATAAAAAGGAGAAGAACCAAGAGAGAAAGTGTGCCTTTTTATGGAGTTCTTCTCCCACAATTGGGAGTAGGATTTTGAAGTGAATTTCATGTTCTTATTGACATAGAGTCCTATTCTTCAAGCAATGGCCACCATTTACCGCTTTCTAGTTTATCTTTTCTTTGTTTATTTTATGCTTTATTTATTTCAGCACCGTTGTTTCCCTTTCGAACAGTTCTTGCATTTGATTTAATTCAGTTTTCTTTTGCAATGACTTTCGTTTTATTCTTATTTATTCTTTTCTTTACTTTTATGTCTAGCTAAACATCTTAGGCAAAGGTTAAGGGTGCGGGTTGTAGAAAGCATGCACTAGGGTAAAGGGAGTTATTAATTGTAGCATGTTGAATTAAGATCTTAATTAAATAGTAAATGTTGACCGAACATCCACATGCACTAATAGGTTGTAAATCGAAAGAGGAAATAACCTAAGGCTAGTTTGCATGTTCAGTAGGTTAGTATTAAGTCTTTCGTACTTTATATCGGAGTTTAGAGATAAATGCGTAACTACTGCATAAGCTACACCAGTTGATAATTACATTGAGTTGCAACGGAAGTTGGGCTTAATGCAAACGAAAGCGAAAGCGGACGTTTGTTAGGCGAAGTATGGAAAATACTACTTACCGCATTTTATCCTAGGAATTGCGAGACGCATCCCATAACCTTAACCCGAACCTTACTTAGTTACTTTTTCATTTTAGTTTACTTTCGCATTTAGATATAAAATACAACTAAAATCCCAACACCATTCTTTTTACTTTCTTACACGACTCTTAGATTAATTAACTGATTATAGACAACAATCCCTGCGGAGAAACGATAAAATATAAATACTCATCACTTTTTGTTGTAGCGGCCCAGGTTTTCATTCTAGTTCCCCAGGTATGTTTCCCAGTTAATTTCGTTGTTTCGTTGGGCCGTTAGGACAGTTTTGGCCTTTAGGGGCATTTTGGTAATTTTACCCCTAGGGTCGATTTTGTAATTTATCGAGATTCAGGGTCGTTCTTGCATTTTGTTGAGATCAGGGCAATTTTTGTGTTTTGCAGGCCTTCGGGGCTACTTTTGCAAGTTTTGAAGGAAAGACACTTTTGGGTTATAAGAAAAAAAAAAAATTAAAAGGGAAGGTTTGTGTTTTGATCCAGGAAGAGAACAAAAGAAAAGAAAAAAAAAAAAGCTAGAGAACCCAAACCCCTCTTCTCCTTTCTCGTCTCTATCGATCCACTCTCCTTCAATCTCCATTGTAGCATAACTGTCCCAAGCCATGCCGATCACCTCGTCGAGCATCCATGCTCAGCTGCTCAGCCCACAGCACGCACCAGCTGCTCCCGATCGCAGCCTCACCCCAGTCGCTGCCTTCGAACATCTAGCCCCTTCGCCGATCGTGATCTACAGATCCACCCCAACAACTGATCGCAGCCGCTTGCCTTCGCAGCTACTCATCCGCACGCACCGATCGCCTTGCTCAGCCGCAATGCATAGTCCTACTTTGCCATCATTGACCCCTCGCCACTCCCAGACCCACGCAACCTCGCCCTCGCCCTCGCCTTCTCCCATGCTGTCGCTCCCCTTCACTGCAGCCAGCACATGCCTACCGAGCCCAGCCGCATGCATGCCCAGCCAGCCATACCGAATGCCCGTAGCTATCGTGTCTTTGCCGAGCAGCCTTGTTGCTGAGTTTGTCTTCGGTTTGGGTAACCCCTGTTTCTGAGCCCTATTGGTTTGTTAGCTTAGGAAATTAATTAGCTTCTGGTTGTTAATTGCTTAATTATTTACTGTTAGGTTGTGTTCTTTTCGTGGTTGGCCATCTGCAGCTCAAGGAGCATATATTCTATTTTTTCTATTCTATTTTCATGTAAGGATTCCTTGTTGTGGTTGTGTGGACCCTGCGCTGGTCATTCATGGTGTTCTGGTTATGTCTTACTGTTTTCACGAGCATGTGTAGTGAATAGGTTCTGGTCTGTTTGTTACCGCTTTAAGATTTCCTGTTAGTGGATAAGTTCTTGATTGCTGGTTTACTGTTGATTGAGCATGTGCTAGTGGATAGGTTATTGTTTATTGGTTTTCTGTTGTATAAGCATGTGCTAGTGGATAGGGCTGTTGTGACTTATCTCATAGGACTTGGCATGTAGATTGTTATACCTTGCATTGCATTATTTCTATTTGCAGTGGCTGTTATGATTTATGTGACTGTTGGTATTCTGATTCACTTATTGTGTAATCTTGTTGTTAGAACTCTGTTAGCTCTAAGGTGCAACCTTCTTATCTAGCTCATGTTAGGTTGTCATCATCTAGAGGCTGAGAGTGGACCAACGTACGAGTCCCCACCGATCAGGTTTAGTGAGGGTAGATTCCTCACCCCCTACAATTGGAAATGGAGTAGGTAGCACCCTAGCATAAGCCTAGTCTGTTGCCTGCTAGATCGGGGTCATTTCCTTGGTGAAAGCCTACCTTGGGACGACCTTAGCTTCCGGCGTTAGTGTGATTCAGGCTGCCATAGTATGGTACCGAGGGCCTCCCACCTACAGTGGATCAGTGGACACCATTCCCAGTCTTAGGCATGCGTACCTTGACCGACATAGTTTGTGTAGGCCTACTTTTATCCGGTTTGTAGTAGCATGCAGTGTGCGCGTATGTGCATTAGAGGCTAGAAGGAGAGCTCCCTCAGGCTAGTGTATCAGTACACCTTTCCGTTTAGTTTAAAGCCAAACACTTGGGTACTCTCCCAAGTGTCCAAGATCAACATAGAGAGCTGATCATCTTAGCCGAGAGTTAGGCTCACGAGATTCTAGAGTTATGTTGATAACTCATTCTAAGATTCGTGGTTGATCCCTTAGCCAAGAGTTAGAGACTCTCGAGGTTTGAGGATATCATTGTTGAACTTGTTGGGAGATTGCCTGCTTGGTTGTTAACTTGCTTGTATGCTATGATGATAGATAATGTGACTTACGTACTGTACCCTAGCTGGGGGTTCTTACTCAGTGCCTTTGTACTCACTCTTATTTCTGTGGTTTTCCACCAGGTAACTTGGCACAGCACCAGGATGGCTAGAAGAGGAGCTGCATGATCATGGGTGTTCAGTGTTCACATTCATATTTGTTTGTTTCAGCATGTAGGATAGGCTTTACTTTACCTAGATTTCAGGTTTTAAGATGTTTTAAATAATCTCTGGCCAGAGGCTCGAACTGTGTTTAAACTTTATTTTGTGGAATTGTGTTTCTATTGAATAAATGAAGTCTTTCGGTTTATCAATTGATTTCTGTTTGTAACTGTATTTAAACCATGCATGTTGAGTAAGAACCATTTTAGGATTATTTTAGAGTCGGGTTCTTACAGTTGGCATCAAAGCTCAGAGTCATAGATTCTATAGACTAACCTACTGAGTTAGGTCGTTTGTCCCCATGATCATCAGCACTCCAACAGCCATCAGGTATGTCAAAAGTTAATTGTTTAAGGGTTTTGCTTACAGTACTTGCATCTAGCTTACATGTTTTCTAGTTGTTGGTAGTGAAGGTCCGAGCGTGGACTAACTCAGTGTGGTTTGAGTGTAGATCGAGGGTTATTCTGGTCACACGCAGTGGAGCTGGGACGTCAGGTGTTGCTAATCGAGGTGTTGGCATCGAGCTAATAGTTGACGAGACGACATCTAGAGTTAATCTGATTCTCAGGCCACCTGTGGCCCCAGTTGCTAGTTTATCGAGAGGAGTAGGACTGTTCTACCTTCGAGTGCCACTCCTAGAGCAGTGTTTGCTGTAGCCATGAGAGACATGGTTAGAGCGATGTTCGCTGAGCATTAAGCAGAGATTCAGGAGTAGATCTTGAGCATATCTGATAGTCGAGATACCAAAGACCAAACTAATGAGCCTGGAGTTTCTTGTGCGAGTGTCAATGTTGCTTTCACTTGAGGTTGTGACCTAGTTGGCCTATTTGTAGCAGGACCTAGAGTTTTGTTATTAGCAGCACTTCGTGAAGTGGTTGAAGAATGCTTATTTAATACCAAGCTTGGATGTAGGCCTGGGATCAGGCCCAGTTCGCATTGTTGTATAGATTGTTGAAATGACCCTTCCAAGAGTTCAGCATACTCTTTCAGACGTTGCACTTGTCCTATTAGTTGTTGCACCTATTGAGGTAGCACAGGTGATCTAGTTTGGTGGTAGCCAGATGGCTACAAAAGAAAGCTAAGGGGCGTTAAGTGTCATTCATGAATGGGTAGAGCTTTCAAGTTTGTGTGCTTTCATTGTGGCCAAGTGTGCCATTTTGCTAGGTAGTGAGATCAGATACCGTTGTGACTTCTTAGATTCTGGAAGAGTTCAGCATTGTAAATGCTAGACCGGCCTAAAAGCAGAGTCAGGTGTTGATGCTATTAGTGTAAGGCACACCCGGTGGTCATGACAATTTAAGGTTTATATATTGACGTTGACATGTTTTTGTAGATTTGGGTTTTGCCCACTGTTGTTGTGTTTTGTTGTGAAGTGAGCACGTTTGGAGTTGGAACCTTGGGTGTTTAGTTAATGGTTGTGACTCTGTTGGGAGTCAGTTGGTTTCTCACTTGCGAAAAGGTTAGAGACGGCCGGATTTTGGTATCTAGAGAGATTCTAGTAGCTACCCTCATAGTCTTTCCTATGAGCAGTTTTGATGTGTTCTTGGTATGGAGTGGTTAGCGGAGAACCACGAGTTGATTGATTGTCGTCAGAAAGAAGTCATGTTCAGGCCGCCCAAGAAGCTAAGTTTGAAGTTTTGCGGTGTCTAGAGCAGAGTGTGCCCACCGTTGATTTCTGCATTGAAAGCTCATCGTTTGTTGGCTCGAGGAGCTTGGGGTTATTTGGCAAAAATGTCTGGGGAAGGTCGCCCTTCATTGACTGTTAATCAAGTACCAATGGTTCATGAGTTTATAGATGTGTTTCCTGAGAAGTTACCAGGTTTACCCCCGTAGAGAGAGTTTACTTCATTATTAAGCTCGAGCTAGGGACTTTCCTGATCTCGAAGGCGCCGTACTATATGGCCCAGCAGAACTGAAAGAGTTGAAGGTGCAGTTACAAGAGATGTTAGACAGAGGGTTCATCCGCCCTAGTGTGTCCCCCGTGGGGAGCACTTATTTTGTTTTTAAAGAAGAATGATGGTTCGATGCGCCTTTGCATAGACTACAAGGAGCTAAACAAAGTTACAGTGAAGAACAAGTACCTGTTGCCTCGTATTGCGATTTTTTTTATCAGCTTTAGGGAGCTGCTGTGTTCTCCAAGATAGATTTGAGGTCTGGTTATCATCAGTTGAGGATCAGAGATGTAGACATTCCCAAGACGGTGTTCAGGTCAATGTATGGTCATTACGAGTTTGTGGTCATGTCCTTCGGGCTGACCAATGCTCTAGCAGCATTTATGGACATGATGGATAGGGTGTTCAAGGTATTCTTGGACAGCTTCGTCATCGTGTTCATAAATGATATTTTGATTTATTCTAAGACTAAGGAGAATCATGCTTCGCATCTGAGACAAGTGTTGTCAGCGTTGAGAGAGAATTAGTTGTATGCCAGATTCTCCAAGTCTGACTTCTAGTTAGAGGAAATGGTCTTCCTTGGTCACGTGGTTTCTAGAGATGGTATAGCAGTGGACCCCGCTAAGAGTGATGCTGTGAGTTCTTGGTCTAGGCCGACTACCATCGCCGAGATACGTAGCTTTCTGGGTTTGGCAGGCTATTACCGACGTTTCTTCAAGAACTTTCTGGGTTAACGAGGAAAGGTGTTGAGTTTGTTTGGGATGCCAGTTGCGAAGAGATTTTTACTTTGTTGAAGCACAATTTAACGTCGACACCAGTGTTGTCAATTTCGGAGGGTACAGGTGGTTTTGTAGTTTACAGCGATGCTTCCAAGTTAGTTTGGGTTACGTTTTGATGCAACATGGTAGAGTGATTGCATATGTTTCTCGTCAGCTAAAGCCCTATGAGCAGAATTATCTTACTCACGATATAGAATTGGCAGCAGTTGTCTTTGCACTAAAAATTTAGAGGCATTACTTGGACGGTGAAAGATTCAGATGTTCACGGACCACAAAGTCGTAAGTACTTCTTCACTCAAAAGAAGTTAAACATGAAGCAGAGGAGATGGCTTGAGTTGGTAAAGGATTATGACTGTGAAATGTTGTACCATTGGGTAAAGCCAATGTTTTGGCTGATGCCTTGAGTAGAAAGACGTCGCATTCTGTAGCGTTGTTAAGCTCCCAGCTTCCATTGCAGAAAGAGTTCGAGCGAGCCGGTATAGCAGTGTTGTTGGGAGAAGTTACAGCTAGGGTAGCCCAGTTGACTATTCAGCCTTCGATCAGGCAGAGGATTATTGATGGCCAGCTGAGTGATCTGGAGTTGAGCAGATTGATCGATAGAGTTCAGGCAAATTGAGACTTTGATTTTTTGGTAGCACCAGACGGTGGTTTGAGATTTAGAGGACGCTTCTGTGTGCCAACCGATGCCGAACTGCGAGTCGAGTTACTCACCAAGGCTCACAGTTCCCTATTTACTTAGCACCTAGGGGGTACCAAGATGTATCAGGAACTTAAGCAGACCTTCTGGTGGAGCAACATGAAGAGGAAAATTGTAGAGTTTGTTAGTCGGTGTCTCACTTGTCAGCAAGTGAAGGCTCCTAGACAGAAACTCATAGGTTTGTTGTAGCTACTGAGTGTGCCTCAGTGGAAGTGGGAGAAGATCTCCATGGACTACATTTCTAGGTTGCCAAGGACACCGAAAGAATTTACTGAGATTTGGGTTATTATTGACCGGTTGACCAAGAGTGTGCACTTCATCCCCAGTAGGATCATTTATACTGTGGAGCAATGGGCACAGTTATTCTTGGAGAAAATCGTTCGGTACCATGGGGTGCCAGTGAAGATTGTGTCTGATCGAGATTCTCAGTTCACTTCTCATTTCTAAAAGGCACTCTAGAAAAGCTTGGGCACCGAGTGCAGTTTCAGAACTGCATTTCATCTTCAGACAGATGGACAGACCGAGAGGGTGAACCAGATTTTGGAGGACATGTTGCAAGCCTGTGTGTTAGATTTTTCAGACAATTGTGACCAGTATTTGTATTTGATGGAATTTACTTTCAATAACAATTATCAGTTGACGATTCAGATGGCTCCGTTTGATGCCTTGTATGGTAAGCGTTGCAGATTCTAGTATTTTGGGAAGAAGTTGGTGACAAGCAGGTTTTGGGTCCCAAGTTGTTACAGATGACTAACGATGCAGTTTAGAAAATCAGAGCTCATATGTTGACAGCGCAGAGTAGTCAGAAAAGTTATGCTGATGTTCGGCGTAGAAACTTAGAGTTTGAGGCGGGTCAACATGTGTTCCTGAAAGTGGCACCAATACATGGTGTTTTGAGGTTTGGTAAGCGTGGGAAGTTGAGTCCCAAGTTTGTGGGCCCCTTTGAGATCCTTCAGCAGATTGGCTCAGTTGCTTACCATTTGGCTTTGCCCCCATCCTTGGTAGCGGTGCACAGTGTTTTCCACGTTTCGATGTTACGTCAGTATGTGGCAGACCCTTCTCACATTGTGGATTTTGAGCCGTTAGAGCTGAATAAAGACTTGAACTTTGAGGAGAAGCCTGTAAGTATTCTAGCCCAGGAGCGCAAGACTTTGAGTAACTGGGAGATCAGCTTGGTTAAGGTACAGTGGAGATGTTAGAAAGCGGAGGTAGTAATGAGGACTCATTACCTAGAGTTGTTTCAGTCTTAGGGACTTTTAGTGACGAAAGTAATAAAAGGAGGGAGTATTGTAATGGCCCAGGTTTTCATTCCAATTCCCCAAATATATTTCCCAGTTAATTCGGTTGTTTCGTTGGGCCATTAGGGCAGTTTTGGCCTTCAGGGGCATTTTGGTAATTTTACCTTTGGGGTCAGTTTGGTCATTTATCGAGCTTCAGGGTCATTCTTGCATTTTGCTGAGATTAGGGCTGTTTTTGTGTTTTGTAGGGCTTCGGGGCTACTTTTACAAGTTTTGAAGGAAAGACACTTTTGGGTTAAAAGAAAAAAAAAAGAAATAAAAGAAATTAAAAGGGAAGGGTTGTGTTTTGATCTAGGAAGAGAACAAAAGAAAAGGAAAAAAAAAAAAGAAAAGCAAGAGAAAGCAAGTCCCTCTTCTCATTTCTCCTCTCCATCGATCCACTCTCCTTCAATCTCCATTGCCGCACAACCATCCCAAGCCATTGCCGAGCAGCCACGCACAGCCACTTAGCCCGCCGTATGTACCAGCTGCTCCTGATCGCAGCCTCGCCTCAGTCGCTGCCTTTGCACATTCAGCCCCTTCACCGATCACAATCTGTAGATCCACCCACAAAGTCGATCACAGCTGCTAGCCTTCACAGCAGCTCGTCTGCACGCACCGATCGCCTCACGGAGCTGCAACGTACAGTCCCGCTTCGCCATCGCTCTCGCCTCGCCACGCCCAGACGCATGTAGCCTCGCCCTCTCCCTCGCCCTTGCCGTCGCTTGCCTTCGCTACAGCCCGCACACGCCTGCCGAGCCCAGATGTACTTACGTCCAGCCTGTCATGCCGCACGCCTGTAGCTACCGTGTCCTTGCCGAGTAGCCTTATTACTGAGCTTTCCTTCGGTTTGGGTTACCCCTATTTCAGAGCCCTGTTGGATTGTTAGCCTAGGAAATTAATTAGGTGTTGGTTGTTAATCGCTTAATTATTTACTGTTAGGTTGTGTTCTCTTCGTGGTTGGCCATCTGCAGCTCAAGGAGCATATATTCTATTTTTTCTATTCTATTTTCAAGTAAGGATTCCATGTCGTGTTTGTGTGGACCTTGCGCTGGTCATTGATGGCGTTCTGGTTGTATGTTACTATTTTCACGAGCATATGTAGGGGATAGGTTCTTGTCAGTTTATTACCGTTTTATGATTTCCTATTAGTGGATAGGTTCTTGCTTGCAGGTTTACTGTCGATTGAGCATGTGCTAGTGGATAGGTTATTGTTTGATGGTTTTCTGTTGTATAAGCATGTGCTAGTGGATAGGACTGCTGTGACTTACCTCATAGAACTTGGCATGTAGATTGTTGTGCCCGGTATTGCACTATTTCTATTTGTAGTGGCTGTTATGATTTATGTGACTGTTGGTATTCTGATTGACTTATTGTGCAATGCTGTTGTTAGAACTCTGTTAGCTCTAGGGTGGAATCTTCTTAGCTAGCTCCTGTTAGGTCGTCATCATCTAGAGGCTGAGAGTGGACCAATGTACGAGTTCCAACCGGTCGGGTTTAGTAAGGGCAGATTCCTCACCCCCGGCAGTCGGGAGTGGAGTAGCTTCTAGCCCGACATAAGCCTAGTCTGTGGCCTACTAGAGCAAGGTCCTTTCCTTGGTGAAAGCCTATCTTGGGATGACCTTAGCTTTAGACGTTGGTGTGATTCAGGCTGCCACAGTATGATGTCGAGGGCCTCCCACCTGCTGTAGATCAGTGGACACGGTTCCGAGTCTTAGGCATGCATACCCAGACCGGCATAGTTTGTGTAGGCCTACATTTATCTAGTTTGCAGCAGCATGCGGTGTGCACGTGTGTGCATTAGAGGTCAAGAGGAGTGCTCCGTCAGGCTAGTGTATCAGTACACCTTTTCGTTTAGTTTAGAGCCAGACACTTGGGTAATCTCCCAAGTGTCCAGGATCAGCATAGAGAACTGATCATCTTATTGACTTGCTTGTATGCTAGGATGCTAGATGATGTGACTTGCGTACTGTACCCTGGCTGGGGGTTCTTACTGAGTGCCTTTGTACTCACCCTTATTTCTGTGGTTTTCCACCAGGTAACTTGGCACAGCACCGAGACGGCTAGAGGAGAAGCTGCATGATCATGGGTGTCCGTTGTTTGCATTTATATTTTTTTGTTTCAGCATGCAGGATGGGCTTTACTTTACCTGGATTTCATGTTTTAAGATGTTTTAAATAATTTCTGGCCAGAGGCTCGAACTGTGTTTAAACTTTATTTTGTGGAATTGTGTTTCTGTTGAATAAATGAAGTCTTTCGGTTTATCAGTTAATTTCTGTTTGTAACTGTATTTGAACCTTGCATGTTGAGTAAGAACCGTTTTAGGACTGTTTTAGAGCCGGGTTCTTACAGGTTCATACTCGACTACGTATACTTGCTTATTAATGCAATTCGAAGCATAGAACTTAGTTTCACACTTAGAATTTATCATTAGCTTATTTATACTGCACCGAATAATCGCATTAAATAACTAGTCTAAAAATTCAGCAAATAACCCTTTACAATTGAACAATCAATGACCAATTTATAATAGTAAAGAGTTATAATCTAATTTAAGACTTGAATCACAAATAGAAGTTACACAAGCAAAATAGTCAATGTCATTAAAACTATATGGCTGGATTTTTCAAGGTGTAAATGTGTAACCGATGTGCATCTATTGCAAAAAAGTAATTTGTAACATCAATGGCCAAGTCAAACACCAAAAATTAGATCAGAATGCAAATATCAGATATAAGCTCAAGGATTGAAAGATTAGACAAAATTACCATAGAGTATACAAAATTGCAAATGCTCTCAATTTTAAAAAAATATATATGTTTCTAATTTAACAGATTATGCAATGAAGAAGATAGAATTTGAACACTGCATAGAAGACAAAGTTTTAGATCAAAACGAAATCTAAAAGACTCTAGAAGACATAAACTTGAAAAAAACAATCATAAATGCTACTTTTTGTGTTTTTATACTTTGGACAAAATGTGACAAGATAAATAAGATGAACAAATTTCAAATCACAAATAAAGAAGAACAAAAAAATGGAAACATATATCTGATCTAGAACCTAAAGCTATGATAACAAAATGATATGAAACTCTTGTGAATTGAATGTAACAACCTTGTTTAAGAACAAGAGCTTCAGAATTGAAACCTAAGAACCCCAAAACTAATTTTGAAAATCAACTTAAGGGAAGTAAAATCGGATTACCATATCGATCAAATATCTGAAGTCAGATATTCGAATCACTCCACAAGCAAGATTGATCAAGTCAAGCTTGAATGATTCTAGACATGCAACCTAATCACATAGAATTACAAAGAAACATAGCTCTAGGCTATAAGAAAGCACAATGGCTCTTTTTACTACATTCTCCAAGTTTCCCTTCAAAGTACAACTTACATGGCTTTATATAGCCTCAAAATGAAACTCTAGAACTTCCATGAGACATTTCAAGAGTTGTACATTCTAACTTTATGACTATAATTAGCCATTAACTAATTATAACCTAAAAAGTTAATTAATTGTCTTAAAACTTTAAATACATTTACAAGGCACCATAAATCCAAATATTGGAGTTTCTAATCATCCTACCTTAAATTTGTAACCTGTCATGAATAAATGTCGATAAACTTGAAGTAGTTTGTAGTTTTGTTGCATAAATGAAGCTCGACTTATGTTTAATGGATCATGAGTTGCATTTGAGTATAAATTCAATTAAACTTTACTTCATTTAATTCAATTCCATCTGAAGCTTTATGTTGTCTTGAATAGCATGGTAGGATCCATATCATTCTCCCCTTCTTCAAAAAGATTCGTTCTCGAATCTAAAGGGTGCTTGTATCATGGAAACTTGTATCTTGTTGCCATCAATGGATTTATGAACACTTATTGTGGAACAATCTTCAAAATAATATAGAGTGACAAGAAATATATATTTTTCCACGCTCCATTTCATACTTACAATCAATGAGACACTCAACTTTACAAATCGCTGAATATAACATCTCAATCTGACCACTCATATTTAGAAATGAAAAAGCCTAGACTATTTGCAATTCCAATAGATAGTAGCATGCTTTCTTATAGCCTAGAGCTATGTTTCTTTGCAATTCTATGTGATTAGGTTGCATGTTTAGAATCATTCAAGCTTAACTTGATCAATCTGGCTTGTGGAGTGATTCAAATATCTACCTTGAGATATTTGATCGATAAGGTAATCCGATTTTACTTCCTTTAAGTTGATTTTCAAAATTGGTTTTGGGGGTTTTGGGTTTGAATTTTGAAGCTCTTGTTCTTCAACAAGGTTGTTACATTCAATTTACAAGAGTTTCATATCAGCTAGGGACTTAGTCTCGGCTATGGGGACTCCACCTTGGGTGCTAGGGTCCTAACCTTGGCTCTAGGGACCTGGCCCACTAGGGACTCCACCTTAGGTGTCAGGAACTCCACCTCAGGTGCAAGGAGCTCTACCTTAAGTGCTAGGGACTCTACCTCGAGTGCCAGGAACTCCACTTTAGGTGTAGGGGACTCCAGCTCGGGTGCTAAGGACCTAACCTTGGCTCTAGGGACCTAGCCTTGAGTACCAGGAACTCCACCCTCAGCTCTAGGAACTCCACCTTAGGTGCAAAGGTCCTAACCCTGGCTCTAAGGACTTCACCTTGGGTGCTAGGAACTCCCCCTTAGGTGCCAAGAACTTCACCCTCGGCTCTAGGGACTCCACCTTGGGTGTAGGGTCCTAACCTTGACTCTAGGGACCTGGCCTTGGGTGCCAGGAAGTCCTTAGGTGAAAGGAACTCCACTTGGGCGTTAGGATCCCAATCTTCTTCTCTTGGGACAAAATCATCAGGGTCGGTCTCCAATATCGTTGGACCCATTTGGGTTGGGCATTCTAGAAGACCATCTAGCCCAAGTGTCATACAAATATCTCTACAACAATTAATAATGTCGTTGTGGAACATTGAAATTATAAAAAATCATTTGGACAAATTAGTCTAAAACCAATTTCCTCGGCTAAACAACACTTTAAGATTAAGATTAAGATATCTTCATGTTTTATCATAAACTAAATGATCACATCACAACAAAATAAAGATAAGATTTAATAATTCAACCAAAGAATTAAAAAAAAAAAAAAAAAAAAAAAAAAAACAACAAAATATACTATTCTTTTTAAGGTATAAAAACACCACCATTAGAAATTCAAGATAAAGGTTAGCCCGAATACAAAACATCTGATGACTCTCAAATAGAGTCAATATTTAGGTTGATTTTGAATCAGTTGTTCGCAATTAGCATATGAAATCTTATGCGAAAGAGTCAATTTAGTTAGCAAAGTAGTGATTTAGACTAATGCTCCGCATTAGGGGATTAACAGAGAATTATGCATTGTACCATTAAAAATGCTAAAATCACATTTTAAATGCGTAATTAAGTACCTCTGATGGTAAAAAGATGTTTTATAGGAAGTGCGATGCTGAAAAGCATGACTAAACCTTGCAGATCAACAGTAACCATGCGAAACTCAAATAGGCAACAACAGTAGCTTGGACAAGACACCAAGGCAAGGACTTAATGAAGGAAGGATTGCAATGACAACTCATGATGTTAACTAACCAGATAGGTAAAGAGACAGATTATAGAAATCACGAGATCCCTTCCTTATTACATTACGACGAGATTGACAAAATCAATCAGCCAACATGGTCGAGTTAATTGGGATATCAAATCAAATCTAAAATATTCGAGAAGTACCAAGAGAAGTTTATAAATTGAAATCTTGTAATAGTCTGAAAAAGAGTCGAAAGGAGAGACATACAGTCTCTCTATTTTGTTTCTTTCATTTTTATTTTGTTAAACTCATTTTTCTTTTTAATAATATTGCTTTCAGCATGTTTTCATTCATGTTGTTATCTGTGTTTTTATTTTGCATTATGAACTAATTTCTCTAAGCTAAGTTAGGGAAAAGTGGAATTGTTTAAGCATGTGTTAGACAGATCTAGGGAGGGATAAACCAGTGCATGTTAGCTAGGTTCTTAATTTCTTAATAGTAAGTATCGACCGGCCATCCACACAAGCTACTTGGTTGTAATTCGAAAGAGAAAATGACCTAAGGCTAGATAGCATGTTCAGTAGGTTAGTATCAAAGTCTTTTGTACTTTAAATCGGAGTTTAGGAATAAACACGTAACTGCTGCATACGCTGCGCTGTTTAGATTACATTGAGTTACAATGAAAGTTGGACTTAATGCGAATGAATTTAGAAGTAGATGTTTGTTAAGCGAAGTATGCTGGTTTCTCCTCACCGCACACACAATTCTTATAACACTACTACGCAGTCCATGAGTACCTTAACTATGCCTTAATTTCTCATCACGCTTATTACGTTTTACATTACCTTTATTTTATACAACATAAACCAAACCGAAACCTTTTATTTACTTTTTTTCAATTCTAAACATACTACTTTTGATAAATCACAGTCCATGTAGAGATCGATAATTTTACTTATTACTTACTGCAGACCGTGTATACTTGTGAGAGTGTGTGTCATTTGCACACGAGGCAACCTCACGTTAGTCATCAGTCAAGTTTTTGGCATCGTTGCTGGAGACTGTGTCAATTTATTTAATGTTGAATGTTTAAACTATTTATAAAAAAAATTATATTTTCTATTTTAGTGTGATTTGTGTATGAGCACAACTCTCTCTAGTGATCCAAATTACGAGCGAACCCTCCACAAGGAGAGATGAGCACAAAGTAAAAGAGAACAAGAGAGGATGGACCCAAATATACATAATCGTGCTAATCCAACAGTCGGTGCAGGCGTGGAAGCTGCAGCAAGAGCAAGTGTAAACCTTAATGATAATCCACCTCTAGCCCAGACTGTGGATGAAAAGACCAAGTCATGAGGACTTTAACTAGACTTCTGCAGCAAGTGGCATACCCAAGTATGACTAGACCAGATGGAACAGGTAGGCGTCCCATTTTGAATACTAATATGTATAACATGCTTCACATAAGTGGATCTTTTAGCAGTTCATTGTCGGAAGATCTAAATCAACTTTTACGATCTTTTTTGTCTATTAGTGATGTTAACCAAAAAGCCAATGTCACTCTAGAAGACACTCAGTTATTTTTGTTCCCTTATTCGTTAAGGATAATGCCAGATACTGGGTAAACATGTTGCCGAGTGAGTACACTTGGGAACAAGTTGTCAAAAGTTTCTTGGCAAAATATTTTTCTAGTTCACGAAGTATGAATTATAGGCTTGAACTCAATAGTTTTAAACAAGAGGACGATGAAACAATTGGAGGAGCATAGAATTGGTACAAAGAGCTTGTAGCACGTTGGTCTGTACCATGGTATGTCACACCCTCCAAATGGAAAACTTCTATAATAGTTTGACCGATCAGAACAAAGCGATCCTTAATGCAACTGCATGAAGGAGCCTTATGGAGAAAACTTATAATGAAGCTTATAAAATTATCTAAACAACTGCTAAAAGTACCAAACCAAAATTAAGCCAGGGAAAAACTCCAATTAGAACGCCTGATAAAATAGAACTCGATGCCATGGCACCATGGCGCCATGCAAGCATAACTTGCTACGCTCACCAATTCAGTGAAAAATATCGAGATGAATGTGCCTAAGAAGGTTCAGAACACGTTGGCAATTGATCATACAACTCCAGACTTCTGTGCACTCTATAGAGGAGATCATGCGTACGAGTATCGTAGTGAGAACCCAGCTTCAGTAATGTACATCTGGAATCAAAATTCGAAACCTTAGAACAATCTCTACTCGAACACGTATAATGCAGGTTGGAGGGATCACCTAAATTTCTCTTGGGGTGGGCAGAACAACAATGTTAACCAATATAGACAGTAGCGAATGAATCAACCACCTAGATTGGGAATGTACAACATCAAACCCAAGACTCAATGCTAAAGAATTACAAGCTAGAAACGATGCACAGATGTTAGAACAACAGACCTTGTTAAAAGCATAACAGGCAACTTTACGAGTGCTGAAATGTAAATTGGCCAGATCACAATCGATATTAGGAATAGACCGCAAGGCAAACTTCCATCAAACACAGAAAGTTCGAGGCGAATTGGGAAGGAGAAAATCAACGTGATTGAGCTGAGAAGTGGAAAACCTCTATAGAAAAGTGAGAAAGTAAAAAAATATCAGGAGACGTTAGTTTCCAATGATGATGGAAAAGGAAACAAGCCAGAAGATGATGAAACTACAAGGATAGGAGACAGACAAGAGGTGAGGGTGGAGCACAAACCCCTTCCTATTTATCATCCACCGCCTCCACCCTACCCTAACCAAATCAAAGGAAAAAGAATGAAACGCATTTCAAAAAATTCACGGACATTTTAAAACAAATCCATATTAACATTTCGTTAGTGAATGCATTGCGACAAATGCCAAATTTCATAAAATTCCTTAAGGATGTTCTCTGTGAAAAGAGCAAGTTCGAAGAATTCAAGGTTGTTGCATTGAACGAAGAATGCAGTGCAATTATCCAGAAGAAAATTCCTATGAAGGAAGTTGATCCTGGGCAATTTACCATACCTGTTAAGATTGGAGACAACCACATCAGACGAGCACTATGCGATTTAGGAGCTAGCATTAACCTTATGCCCCTATCAATATACGAAAAATTTGGGAATGGTGAAGCTTGGCCTACCACTGTCACAATTCAGCTTGCTGATAGGACAATCACTCGTCCTATACGAAAAATCAAAGATATCCTGGTGCAAGTCAACAAGTTCATCTTTCCAACGGATTTTATCATTCTTGACTATGAAGCAGACAAGGAAGTGTCGATTATTTTAGGAAAACCTTTCCTAAAAACTGGTCGAACCTTAGTCGATGTCTATGTAGGCACAATCACGCTGAGAATAAACGATCAACAAATTTAATTCAACATCTATGACTCAATGAAGCAAGCCGATGCGGAGGAAAATCTCAATGTCAGCTAAATCAAAGTGGTGATTGATGAAGCAATCGAGGATGAACAAAGACTAGAAATGCTAAAAAAACATCGAAACAAAGGAAGAAGAGGATACGCTAGAGTTTGCATTTAAGGAAAATATGATGGAAGAAATGTATTACTACGATATGCTTGATGATACAAGTAGAGTCGACCCTCATCAATGTCCATCAATTGAAGAATTGCCAACCCTCGAGCTGAAACCACTTCCTGAGCATTTAAAATACGCATATTTAGGCAAAAAGGAAACTCTTCCAATTGTTATATTCTCGCAGTTAACTCCTGACCAAGAGCAAATCCTTCTGGACTTACTTAAACAACATACCAAGGCAATCGGATGGATTCTGGTAAATATAGAAAGCATCATCCCCGCATGTTGTATGAACAAGATTATTCTAGAGGAAGATGCCAGAAAATCAATTGAACATCAGAGACGTCTAAATCCTGCCATGAAAGAAGTAGTTAAGAAGGAAATTATAAAATGGCTCGATGCAAGAGTGATTTATCCAATATCTGATAGTCAATGGGTTAGTCCTATCCAATGCGTACCAAAGAAAAGAGGCACTACAGTCATCTGAAAATGAGAAAGATGAGCTAATCCCAACAAGGATGGTGAATGGATGACGAGTGTGTATGGACTACCGCAAGTTGAATAAAGCGATAAAAAGGACCATTTTTCGTTGCCTTATATAGATCAAATGTTGGATCGCATCACAGGAAAAGAATATTACTATTTTCTCGATGGATATTCGAGGTATAACCAGATCACAATTGATCCCAAAGATCAGGAGAAAACTACTTTCACTTGTCCTTATGGAATATTCGCGTTCAGAAGAATGCTTTTCGGATTCTGCAATGCTCCAGCAATATTTCAGAGATGCATGATGTCCATTTTTCTGATATGATAGAAAATGTCATTGAAGTCTTTATGGAGATGATTTTTCCAATTGTCTCAAGAATTTGAAGAAGATGCTGCAATGCTGTGAAGAAACGCACCTGGTGCTCAATTAGGAAAAATGTCATTTCATGGTGAAAGAAGGAATTGTCCTAGGACACAAAATTTCAAAGGTTGGAATGGAAGTTGATCAAGCAAAGATTGAAGCAATTGAAAAACTTGAATCCCCCAAGAATGTTAAGGGAGTGCGAAGTTTCTTAGGACACGCGGGTTTCTACAGGCATTTTATAAAATATTTTTCAAAAATCGCGAAACCCATGTGCGAGCTCTTGGAAGCCGATCGCCCTTTCAAGTTTGACTAAAGATGCCTTGAAGCTTTTGAGAAGCTGAAGGATGCACTAATCACTGCTCCCATTATGATATCACCCAATTGGGAAAAACATTTCGAAGTGTGATGTTAGTGATTATGTGATAGGAGCTATTTTGGGACAAAAAGGAGAAAAACTCATCGATCCAATATATTACATGAGTCGAACACTCAATGATTCACAATTGAATTACATAACTACTGAGAAGGAGTTATTAGCTGTAATCTATGCATTCGAAAAATTTAGATCTTACTTAGTTGGATCAAAGGTGATCGTCTTTACTGATCACGCAGCAATTAAGTATCTTATGAGTAAGGCTAACGCTAAACCATGGTTAATTAGATGGATTTTGCTTCTTCAGGAATTTGATATTGAGATCAAGGACAAGAAGGGTTGTGAAAATGTTGTCACAGATCATTTATCAAGGATGGAAAACGGAAAGGTTTACAAATCCATGGTCGAAATATCCGAAGGCTTCCCAGATGAGCAATTATTCATGGTAGCTATTATAGAGAAAAATGGAACCTCGTGGTTTGCAGACATTACAAATTACTTAGCAAGCCACATCATCCTAACCAGCTTATTAGGGCAGCAAGCCAAACGTTTCTTTCATGAGACGCAATTTTATTTTTAGGATGAACCATTTTTATACAAACAATGTGCCGATGGAATGATTCAGCAATGCGTTGAGAAAAAGAGATGAATGTGATTTTAGAATCATGCCACACATCGCCTTATGGAAGACATTTTGGTGGGATACGCACTGGTGCAAAAAAATTTCAATCAGGCTACTTCTGGCCTAGCATATTCAAGGATGTGCATCACTATGCAAAAACAAGTGATGAGTGTCAAAGAAGAGGGAGCATAAGAAAACAAGATGAAATGCCTCTAACTTCAATTTTGGAAGTCAAACTGTTCGATGTTTGAGGAATCGACTTTATGGGACCATTTCCTCCCTCGTGCAAAAATTTGTATATCTTGGTTGCGGCTGACTATGTCTCTAAATGGGTAGAATCAATTGCCACACCTTTTAATAATGCGAAAACAATTATAAAATTACTACATAGGAATATTTTCACAAGGTTTGGTACTCTACGAGCACTGATTAGTGATAAAGGAACGCATTTCATAAACAAAGTGATGGCTCATGTGCTACAGAAGTATAATATCAAGCATGGCATTGCAACACCTTATCACCCGCAAACCAATGGACAAGCTGAAATATCCAACCGCAAAATTAAGAGTATTTTAGAAAAAGTTGTGAGACCTAAAAGGAAAGATTGGTCCATGTGATTGGATGATTCACTCTGGGCTTATCGTGCTGTGTTTAAAACCTCTCTCAATATGTCACCTTACAGACTTGTCTATGGAAAAGCTTGTCATTTACCACTCGAACTGGAGCATAAAGCCTTCTAGGTGCTGAAAAAATTAAACCTTGATCTTTAGAAAGCCGTTTCTGCCAAATTGATGCAACTTCTTGACTTAGAAGAACACAGGCACCTATTACACGAAAATGTGAAATTATACAAGGAAAAGACAAAAAAATGGCATAATCGTAGACTACTCTCGAAAACCTTCGAGGTGGGTCAGCAAGTACTTTTATTTAACTCACGACTTCGTTTATTTCTAGGAAAGCTTAGATCCAAGTGGTCTGGACCATTCTGAATTACACAGGTTAAACCGGGAGGAGCAATCTTGATAAAAAAAAATGAAGCCAATGGGAATGAATTCATGGTTAATGGGCAAAGATTAAAGCATTACTGGAATAAGGAAATTCAGTGCAGGATATCCTCATTAGCATTAACCGAAGTTTAAGCACGCAAGCATTCGTTTAGAGCCAATGCGTATGGGTACATTTTTTTTTTTTGCTCCAAGCATGCTAGTTAAAATTCTTTCTATATGCTTACTTACAGAAGCTTAATTTTTTTTACTTCTTATTTTAATGCATTTATTTCATTTCCTTACTTGATTTTCAATTTATAGTTATTTAAGATGGTCAAAATCAAATAAAATATTCAGCATGCAGGACATTAAAATGCAATCATTCAGTTATTTATTGCAGCCGACTATTTCGCAGCGAGATTTTAGGCAAGTTTGATCCAACGGTCTGCAGAAATTGCATGGCCGCCTTAGTCGAATTGTTACCCTAACACAATGCAACGATCCACTACCCCAAAAATCCTGTACTTTTAGTTTGGTCTTTAAAAGCCAAGGCAAAGGCTATACTCGACCACCAGCATTCGAACCTTAAACCTTCATTCACAAACAGAATCCAAGTTATCTAACAATGGTGCGAAAATTCGCAATAAATTAAAAAATAAGTTAGAATATTATGATGGAGAGGAAAGAAGAGAATGATCCAACTCAAGGCCCTGATCATATAAACGAAGTCGTGACGCATGTTGACAATGAAGATGAATAGTCGCAAGTAAGAACCCCAAGGAAAAGGCGAGCCACTGTTCAACCTTCAAGGTCGGTAGAGCATGTAGCAGTAGAAGAATTTTTAGAAGTACCTGGGGAAGAAAGAGCAGTAACATCCGCACCAAGATGGCCCCCGCCGATTATGTTGATCGACAGTTCTGAAACATTGGGGTACTTTGAAGGTTTAACACCTTCAATTGAGGAGCGGGACATTGTTGAGTTCGATAGCGAATAGAGGAAGTTGCACGAGCAAGGGAATACAAGTGCGGAGGAAATGAAGAAGCAGGTCCCTCTAGTACTGTTGAGGTGGCCACAATTTACGAGATAGAGGAACAGCCGCATCGAGAAGGAAAAGCACCGATGGTGAAAGAGTAGGTTAGAGGATGCAGAAGGTAATGTCAGCGTCGGAGGACCTATTCTGATGCCAATTACTATATGAAAGTGATGCAGGCCTTGCCAGGCATCAGAGAACTAGACTGACGCATCTGGGCGGAACTCTAGAAAACGTAGATACAACCATTGAGCATCTAATGGTAGAGTTTACATTAAAACCTGCTACTACACCAGCAGATGAAGGTCCCTCTAGGCGTTCCCAAGTACCTACTTATCTACCAAGCGAGCATGGGAATATGGAATACAATTTGGCTCATTGAGTCAAGCAACTTGCCAGAAGCGTGAAAACATACTTACAATATGCACGTGAACTGGACAATGCAATATTCGACAGGCTCGAAGTATTAGATTCTCTCGCATACAAAGGCTGCAGTTTTCAGACATTATTTCTTCCTCCAACTCTGACAGCTCTGACTCCGAGGACGATGAATAAAGAAAGTTTCTATCTTTCTCACTTTACTTCATGTACTTTATCAATTACTTACGAAAGTTTATAATCTTCTGCTCTGTTTACACCCTGCTTAAATAGTTTGCTCTAACAAATGCAATGTTTTATTTTTCGCTTTTCACTTTTACGCGTTTCCAAAACATTACTTGCGTATGCTGAAACTTAGTCTGCCCTAGACTGACACTTGCTAGTGTTCTAACAAAGATATTTAGGGACAGAGTCTGGTTAAACTTTGGATAGCAGCATAGTCATTAGGGAGGGGACCGAAGCTTAAATACTCGAAAATGGAGTCTTAGAATAACTTAAGTTTGGGGGAACTAAGTCTCGCCTTCATTAGAGACAATGAAGATTTTAAGTTTGGCAGTAAGGGCAAGCCCGTAACATGTTTTCATTCAAAAAAAAGGAAAGCATATATATATATATATAATGCAAAATAAAGATCAAAACATTCTGGGCAAAAATTGAAAGGCACTGAAGTGCGAATAACCCGTGGGAACTACAAAATGCTCCATTGGCCACATTTAGCGAAAGCTTTGCATTCTATTGCTTGGGAGCAACGTTTTTTGCTCAAATGATCCTTCTTAAGAACTACAAAATGGTGGTTAGGAATGCAACCCAAATAAAGGAGCCTCGGACAGAATGTTTTGAACAAATTTAAGGTAATCAAAGGAACTAAAAAACTGTGCTAGAGTTATAGGAACCCAAACTAAGAATTGTGCATTGTACCAAGGGCAACTAGAGGAAGACTTGAGATAGAATTGGAGGAATGCAGGCGAAAGAAGAACCAGAATGACTAAGCGTATGGCATACTAAGACAATTTTATTGTTAAAGAAAAGTTTTTTTTTTAGTGGAAAAGAAAGCATTTGCATTTTGATTAGGAGACTATTTGCAGCAGCTAAAAGACCTACTTAGCATCACTCGAGAGTAATGATTCAAGTTTGGGGGTTTGATGACTCTAAAATAGAGTCAATATTTAGGTTGATTTTGAATCAGTTGTTCGCAATTAGCATATAAAATCTGATGCGAAAGAGTCAATTTAGTTCACAAATTGGTGATTTAGATTAATGCTCGCGCATTAGGGGACTAAACAGAGAATTATGTATTGTACCATTAAAAATGCTAAAATCACACTTTAAATGCATAATTAAGTACCTCTGATGCTAAAAGATGTTTTGTAGGAAGTGTGATGCGGAAAAGTAGGACTAAACCTCGTGGATCAACAGTAACCAATGCGAAACTCAAATACGCGACAACGGTAGCTCGGACAAGATGCCGAGGCAAGGACTTAATGAAGGAAGGATTGCGATGACAATGCACGATGTTGACTAACCAGACAGCTAAAGAGAAAGATTGCAGAAATCACGGGATCCCTTCCTTATTACATTACGACGAGATTGACGAAATCAATCAGCCAATGCGGTCGAGTTAATTGGGTTACCAAATCAAATCTGTAATATTTGAGAAGGACTAAGAGGAGTCTATAAATTGAAATCTTGTAATAGTCTGAAAGAGAGTCGGAATGAGAGACACACAGTCTCTCTATTTTGTTTCTTTCATTTTTATTTTGTTCGACTCATTTTTCTTTTTAATAATATTGCTTTCAATATGTTTTCATTCATGTTATTATCTATGTTTTTATTTTGCATTATGAACTAATTTCTCTAAGGCTAGGGAAAAGTGGAATTGTTTAAACATGTGTTAGCGGATCTAAGGAGGGATAAACTAGTGCATGTTGCTAGGTTCTTAATTTCTTAATAGTAAGTGTCGACCGGCCATCCACACAAGCTACTTGGTTGTAATTCGGAACAAGATATGGCCTAAGGCTAGGTAGCATGTTCAGTAGGTTAGTATCAAAGTCTTTTATACTTTAAATTGGAGTTTAGAAATAAACACGTAACTATTGCATACGCTTCTTTGTTCAGATTACATTGAGTTGGAACTGAAGTTTGACTTAATGCGAATGAATGCGGAAAATTGCAATATTTATATATGAGGAAAATTACACAAATGACCCTTAAACTATGGTGGTTGTAACAAATAGCTCATTAAACTTTCAATTTGATCAATTAACACCCTTCAAATATGAAAAGTGTTGGAATTAACCACCCCAAATTAAATTTGAGGAATTTTCACCTAAATGAGGAAGGGTAAATTTTTCATATAAATTAAATTAATTCAAAATTCAAAATTTTTTTTTCTTCTAAGCTCTCTCTCCATTTTCTACATCCAATTTCATTCCAATTTTGTTGCAATTATCTGTGGCCAATTTCTTTAATCAGAAACTTCAAACCCAAAACTAAATCTCTTTGTTCCCTCTTCTCATCTTCAACTTATTCTTCTTCTTCTTCCTCCCATAAATTAAAAACCAAACACTATTCTTTTATTCCCTTCGGAAGTCTCCTTCTCAAACTCCATAAAATACTTACATCTCTTCTTCACCCTTTAAAATCTTCTATGAAATTTCCCCTTCTTCCATTCAATTTCTTTATTTTCTTTCTTTCTTTTATCTTCAACTCTTCAATCTTCCTATACCTTCTCCCTCAACGCCAATGACTCCATTCAACGCTACTAAGTACTAACTCTATTCGATTTTAATCTGCTTTGTTGCCCTATTTTCTCCTTTCTTTCCTATCTTCTTTTTCATCCTTATTTTCTTCCATCAAATCTCATTTTTCTCATTTTTTCTTCAAACCTTAGGAAGTTAGTGTCTCCACCCCTCTCTTCTATGTTGCGTCTTCTTCCCAGCAATAACACTAGAGTACCTTCATGTTAAAACCACCATGGCCATCGGAGAACCATCGTTCTGACCATCCACTGTAGTAACTATTTCAAAAATGGACGAAGAGACCACATAAAAATTGGAATGAAATTGGATGTAGAAAATGGAGCAGAGAGCTTAGAAGAAAAAAATAATTAATTTTTAATTAATTTAATTTATATGACAAGTTTACCCTTCCTCATTTAGGTGAAAATCCCTCAAATTTAACCTAAGGGGGTTAATTGCAACACTTTTCATATTTGAAGGGTGTTAATTGATCAAATTGAAAGTTTAAGGAGCTAATTGTTACAAATACCATAGTTTAAGGGTGATTTGTGCAATTTTCCCCATATATAAATATTGGATATAAATAATAAACTCTTTACATTCCAACTTATGAGTTATTGTGGAAATCATTTATTAGGCGTAGGTTTATTTTGTTAAAAATCATAGTTATTATGGGCATCATTATTAGGTGTAGGTTTTTTCTTTTCAAATGTATGTGGTTTTTCTTTAAGAAGGAAAAGTGGCATATTTATTGTGGGCATCATTATTAGGTGTAGGTTTTTTTTTTCCAAATGTAGGTGGTTTTTTTAAGAAAGAAAAGTAACATATTTGTAAATATATAGCGTGGCTTAGAAGCGAAATCGTCAAAAAATTATTCTCCCCCCAAGCCACACTTTAAGGTAGTATGATATGATATGATATTCAGCGGTATCAAGTGTACACCCAATAACCAAGAGGTCATGAGTTCAAATCCCCACTCCAAATTCTTGGAATCAAAAGAAAAAAAAATTGTGGGTTTTGAAAAGAAAGTAAATTGAATATTTTTCTATTAATTTTTATATGGACACACAAACAGTACCTATTTCCCTCTCATTTTTTTGTGTGTTCCACATCCTTCAATTCCATTGAATTTTCACCAAATCTTGCCAAATTGAAAAAATAATAATAATAAAACTTACCGGAAAAGGAGAATTTTGTTGCTAGAACTTCAAAGTTTTTGCAACAAAAATGAGACTTCTTTGACTCACCCACCATATCAGACACCGATGGTCTTGCCCTCCGGATTGTAGAAAATATCACCATGTGGTCTTGATTAGCATGTTAAGGGTAAAATTAATACTCTTAAATTTTATGTTTTATTTAATCAATTATGTATATTGACTCATCTTGTTTTGAGTGCGAGATCAATATTATTGAGTTTTGGTTGATCGTCACTCAAGTTGCTCGGAGTGGTGTTCGGTCGAGTCGTTAGCGAGGTAAGGATTCTACCTTTACTGCGGTTTGTGGCAACACGTAACCAGAATAGCTGCATAATTGAGTTATATAAATGTTTGCTTGTTAATATTTTATTATGGACTTGTTGTGTTGAGCTTTTGGTTCTCGAGATAGATTAGAGACAATATTTTTATGATGTTAAACTGTCCTAGCCATTTTTGGTGTATGCTTGGAGAAATTTGATCGACTATGTTATTTTAAGAGTTTTATATGTTTTCTTGATACGATCATTGGATTAGAATGGGATTATTGGTGATAGTTAATTATGTCGAATGTGGAGCTCGATGTTAAAAGATGGTTGATATTGGACTGAATTAGATTAATTAATTGATTTATCATTATTGGACGAGATAGTTATGTTTAGAGATGGTTGTTTCTAGATTTGATTGTCGTGATAAGTGATCACTAATTTTGGATTGGAGTGTGATGTAGATGGATGGGTTTAGCATCTGTTGTTGGATTGGATTATAATATGAAGATATGTATTTGAGAATCTATTCTTGAATTTGATGCTAGAGCTAGTACGTTGTTGATATACTTGGTGTAGTCTAGGCTTGAACTTAAGTGTCGTTATCTTTTTATTGAGTCCCTATTAAGGAGAGTCATAGCTTGTAGGCCAATGACTATGTTAGTTATTTTTTGTTACGAACTTGCTAGTCTTGAGGGATGATCCATACCCCTATTCTTATTTTTGCAGTTTTGGTAGCTAAGAACCCGACTCTAAAATGGTCATAAAACTGGTTCTTACTCAACATGCATGGTTCAAAATGAAAACTTAAAATAACTGTAAGTTAAACAAATGTCATTTTATTCATTCAGGACTGTTCACAATTAAAACATGGTTAAGCCTCTGGCCAGAGTAATTTAAAACAACTTAAAAACATGAAAAACATTTATAATTGAAACTATCCTGCATGCTGATTAAAGACAATAAATAAATTTTGACAGCGGACACCCATGATCAACGCAGCTCCTCCTCTAGCCGTCCCGGTGCTGTCCCAAATTATCTGGTGAAAAAACTACAGAAAATAAGGGTGAGTACAAAGGCACTCAGTAAGAATCCCCAACCGGGGTACAGTACGAAACAACATATCATCTAGCATCCAAGTATACAAGCAAACAGTTACCAACACAGAACCCTGGAACGAGAAGTCCATGCAACTCCTGGGTCATCGGAAGTCTCTAACTCCCAGCCAAGTGACCAGCTCAATAACTGTTCCTGTATCCTCGAGGGTCTCATACCCTCGACCGAATGACCAACTCAAAAGTTGATCCCAAAATAAATATCCTCGAAGGTCTCTTACCTTCGGCCTATGTGACCGCTCAACAGCTGGTCCTAACCAACTCTCCAAACTGGTCCTGGGACATTTGAGAGAGTACTCGGTGTCTGGCTCTAGACTCGGAAAGGAAGTGGTGTACTCACGAACATTAGCCCGAGGGAGCTCTCCGCCCGGAGCCTAACACGTGTGCGCGCACACCGCATGCTGCTGCAAACTACGTAAATGTGAAGGCCTAGGGACATACTACGCTAGTCCAGGTATGCATGCCTGAAGACTCGGAAGCGGTGTCACTGATCTACAGTAGTGCGAGACCCACGACACTCGACTGTAGCAGCCTGAATACCACCGATGCTTGAAGCTAAGAACCGGCCAAGGCAGGCTTACACCGTTGGCAGGGTTCCGCTCTAGCAGGCTACAGACTAGGCTT
>JBBMKA010064668.1:0-16808 GCA_037833695.1 Sechiopsis laciniata
TTTTTTTTTTTTTTTTTTTTTTTTTTTTTTTTTTTTTTTTTTTTTTTTTTTTTTTTTTTTTTTTTTTTTTTTTTGTTGTTGACTAAAATAGGGTCTATTTGTCAAGTTGAGTTTTAGTTGAGAAACAACTATCATAAGAACTAATAAAAGAGTTGAAAAATAGAATGATGACAAAATTTCTTATTAAAAATTTCCATAGACATCAATGGTCCATAAAAATGATAAAGTATTTTGTTTTACACCTTACAATATCAACTGATATAAACAAAAGTAAACTCAGAAATTTATCCACTAATAGAAACAAATTAATTTTAAAAACTCATATAGAACTCAACTTTTTTTATTAGACTATTTTCATATGAAAGTATCTATGGTTAAGCTTTTAACTATTTCTTGTAGGTTAATTAAGCATAATTTATCCTATAAAACACTAGGTAAAAATGATCTGATTCTCATCTCCACAATTGTTGAATTAAAAGAAATCTGATTTCTAACCACATTTTTTATTTATAATTACTGTTTTTTTTATATGAAATTCCACAAAAAAGAAAAGAAAAAAAAAATGAAGGAAAGAACATGTGGGCCTCAAACGTGAGAAGTGGTTGTAAAGATGACAAGAAGGTGAGGAGAAAACGAAGAAGATAATATTTTTTGAAAATAATAAATATAAATTAATGAACTCAATTGGTCAATCCTTTCTATGGCTTCTCTTCCAAGGAAATTTAAAACATGTTACCCACTCATTCAAGCATGATTGGAAAAATAAATTATTAAATCAGATGCATCCAATCAAATCCAGAATCTCATTCTTTTTTGTCTTTTAGAAATTGAAACCTAAACCAATTGCTGCAATTAATATATTTATTTAAGTGAACCAAACCTAAAGTTTGGCACAATCCCAATCAAAATTAGTTGATTAAGATGGGTGATAGGGTCAACCAGGAGACTTAACAATTTTATACTCATTTTTTGAAAAAGAATTTTATACTCATTTTTTTAGGTAGTACAAATAATATATTTTTTTATGGATATATTAATATTACAAGTATAGTGATATAAAATTTGAACTTTCAATTTGATTTTTTTAGTTAATATAAATTTCAATCACTAATCTTTTCATAAAAAAATTAGGTTAACTATTACAAAATTAAGTAACTACACTCCAATTAGTCAAGTTAAAATAAATAGATTAAGATACATTTTATTATAAAATTATTTACTCCGCTGAGCTTTTATTAGTTTAGTGTTTTTAAAATTTAAAATGACCTATTAAATATTATACCACTTTAAATATAGGCAAGGTTTTATGCATCTTAAGCTCCTCCAAACATTTAAAAAATTAAACTTCATAGCAAGGATTGTTTTGCCTTTCCAGAAGAGATTAGCTGCATTCATGACTTGATACTATGTCATATGGTCTGAATAATCTAAAAACTAGATAACATCTATTTCAAATATTCATGTGACTAACTGTTGAGCTGCTAAATTTTTCTGACAACTAAAAAGTAAATATTCTTAAAATTTTCTTAGCTAAAAACATTAATAATACTTTCAATTACAATTACATATAGATGTAGATTTTTTCACTCATATTGGAATGTCATAACAACTCGACAAAACGACACTAAATTAAAATACTAAAAGAAAACTCATATCATAAAATATACAACTTGTTTTATATATTTCTACAATCCCCTAGAGCCAGGAATATCAATCCATTGCAATTGCAGCTCAATTTCTCCAGACTCCACATTTCTTAGCCTTAGGAACATTTTTTGAATAATTTGTCCATTTGCCCAAACAATGCAACTTTCTTCAGATAGGCAGTTGTTTCTACTTGGTTGAATCTTTCTTATAATAGTTCCACTTGGAATGTCGTTTAGTCTCATCTTTACAACATCCATGAATGGCCGAACGTCAAACTCTGCATCGCCCATCTTGTCATCTAGTGAGAATAAGTCCTTGTCGTAAACAAGCTATAAACACCAAGAAAAATAAAATCGTTGTCAAACATAGTCATTTCATAGAATTATATGTGTGTTAGAGATTCACAACAAGAAAAAAATGAGATGAGATAGATGTATTGTTTACCACGTAAACCGGAAGATTTGGATCTTGGATAGATAAAGTTAGATCTTCATTCCACTCGGGGTTGATATTTTGCTTCACTACTCGAGTCTTCAACTTCTATAGTCACTTAAAAGAATTAATTTAGTTCACAAAAGTCCAAATGTTACATATATGCGTAAAACTTAAAATTGAAGAGTTGAATAAATTAATTTTAAAATCTTCTTCCCACATATATTAAAAATTATCACAAGACTCAATAAATAAGTCGTGAAGATCAATCAGAAATTAACACCAAATCCAACAATTAGACTACCATGTCAAAAGAAAAGAAAGATGAATGTAAATTTTAGACTTAAAATTCTAATACGGTATTAAAAAACTACTGAACCTAAAAGCTTTTGCGCATAAATTTTGATGCCCAAAAAACTCTTTCAAATTCAAGACTTAGGATAAACTCAACAAGCAATCAACAAATCTAAGCTTTCTTACACATAATTTGATCTAGTTTTAAAAAAAAAAAAAAAAAAAAAAAAAAAAAAAAAAAAAAAATACAAACACCAAAAACAAAAACAAACCCCCCAAAAAATGAACAACAAAACCAGAAAAATGAACAACAAACTCCATGGAAAAACAAAAAGAGAAACAAAAGATGATGAAATTACCTGTTTGCCCATCTTGAACACAATATAAGGATCACTGCTAGAAACATCTCTTACAGCAAGATTGACACCTCTAAACACATGAATTCTGAGCAGACCCATCAAATTCTCCATTTCCAAACCCTTAATTTTTTTTGAACCTGATTTGCAAATCAAAGACTAAAAGAAAAAAAAGAAAAAGTAAAAGAAAACAGAGTTTTTTTTTTTTTTTTTTTAATTTTTTTTTTTTTTTTAATACAGAAGAGACCAAGAAACCCAATTGGAAAATACTATGAATTTGATATGGAAGGTTTTGGCCTGCAATTCCACCTAATATATACCTTTTTTAATCCGAATTAAATATATTATATTTTGGACTATTATAAGTTTTGTTAATTACCCTTTTACACTATTGATTTATTTTGATTTTGATTTCTATTCTCTAGTTTTTCTTTTCTCTCTATATAAAAAAAAAAAAGGTTTTTCTTTTCTCTTTTTTAAAATTTAGCATAAATATGGTAGAGATTTTTTTTTTTTTTTTTTTTGGAATTCAAATATGGTAGAGATTCAAGCATTTGACATCTAAAACAAATATATGGGATTTGAACAATGAGAGATATACTTGCTGCATAAAGTTGTAAAGATTTTAGAATGTATCTTTTCCTAATATAAATTAAAATTGAGTATTAATCTTAATATAGTATACAAACATAATTAATTTTTTTTATTAATATAGTATTTTGTTTTCTTAAAACAAAATTTTAAATAAACAAACAACTCGAACAAACCGAATTCAAATGTTTAATAGTTGCGTTTGATTAAGTTCATTATTTAATGAGTTGTTAGAGTGGAAAACCCTTACAATCGAATTCAAAAAAAAAAAAAAAAAAAAAAAAAAAAATCTACAATCCAAACAATTATGAATTAAATATAAAAATAAATGTCTTAACTTGATCCATGAACACTCTTGGGTTGTTTATCTTGAGGTAATTCAATAATTTCATCGAAATAAATATCTGGATTACCTCATTTATTTTGTATGAATGTGAGATACTTGGCATTTCAAGATGTCTAAGTATATCGGAAGATGTTCATATGTTGAGCATTTGATCACTTTTGGATACACTTTTAAAACGATTTCTAGATTCCCATGTAAAAGACTTCCATTAATGAAAGACATTTTTGTCCCTCAATAATTTTTTGTATATTACTCATTCATTTTTTTCTATAATATATGTCAAATAATGTTTGGTTAAGTCTACTTAAACATTATATTTATATATATTATAAAAACGTACCAAACATATAAAAATATTGAAAAAATCACATTCAAATTTAAATTGAAGTTAAGAGTCTTAAATAAATATAAATGAATTGATCGAACAAAATAACATACAAAGAATACAAGAAATAATTTAAAAATAAATATACAAAATACAAAATTTATTTTAATACATAATAATTAAGTTTTTTTTTTGAAACGACATAATAATTAAGTTCATACAGACACAAGTTATGTTATATAAATTAAAATTATATGAATATTGTAAAGATATTCTTGGAATATTAAATAAATTTACGATTCCAGTAAAACAAACACAATTATCTATGTATTACTTAAGTATTTGTAAAAAATGTTCTTACAAAATAAACCTAATGATCTAAAAATATGGAACATCCAAGATTTCGGATATTAAAAGTTTACAGTTAACAACCCCTTAGTTATTTTATTTTTATTTTTTCAGTTTAAATATGGTTGGGTGGAAATTAAACCATCATTCTTAAAATAAAAATGAGCATTTATAATTTATAATAATTTTATTAATGAGTATTTATTATACAATATTAAAACTAATTATTGATTGTATAGAAATATTTTAGAATTTGTCTACATTCTTAATTATTTTGTGAAAAAAATTCATCTAATACGATTTTTCATGATTAAAAAATTATAAGTTCAAATCTCTATCCCTAATTATGGTTCTAATACAAAAATGAAAATTGTTAAATTATACTAGTGGGAGCATTTTTTATATAGCTCATGGTCAGCCTTTCAAATGCTAATATATTCAACCTAAATGCCAACTCGTCATCTCTGTGTCACATAGAAATAAAATACCACGATAAATACAAGGTAGGGACCAATTATGGTATGTGTATTTTTTAAAACAGCCTTAATTTACCATATGAATAAGATCGAATCCAACTCTCCAAGTTGGATTTGGTCAGTCAAAAGCATCGAAATTATCAACTATCACGCGGCTAATTGGATATAATTGTATAGTTGGTCAGTCGAAAACATCGAAATTTCGATGAAATAGCCAACAACGTACAAAATAAAAATAGTTCTAGGAGAAATGAAAGTTGAGGGGAAAATAAAGTACTTATGGATAAAACAAAATAAAAATTATGAAAATGAATAGGGTTTGATAATTTTTTAAATCTTAAAATATAATTTTTATGATCTAAACTTGTTTAAACTAAAATCCCCAACATCCAACTATAATATGCAAGAAAGAATTGAAATAAAGAAAAGTCAAAGTTAAGGGAAAGAGAGGTATTCAAATTTTATAGCAGTTCGAAAAATCCTTATTCCACTCCTAAGACTCCTTCTTGGGTATATTACTAAGTGATCATCTTGCAAGTGGGAACCAAACCAAAACGACACTTTTTTCCCTAAGCTAAAGAGAAACTACAATCCTTTTCACGGGTTCATGATTAAACTCCTTCATCCCTCTTTTTTTTTTTGCTAAAGAGGAATTCAAATCTTTTTCACTAGTTCACGACTAAACCAATTGCATTTTCTTACAACCTAAGGTGTCCAACACCTTAACACAAATCCTAAATAACAAATAGAAAATAACTTTCACAAAATACCTCTGGTAGGTAAATTATGCAAGTTCGGCGCTGACAGTTTTTTCACAAAATTTGTTATAAGCTGATTCAAGAATGTGTGAAGTAGATGAGACTTTTTGGAGATTTTAAGAATGATATGGTTACCGTGAATGGAATTTGAGGAAATAGATTTAATGTAGAGAAGATGAAAGGCGACCGTTAGATTTAATGCAAAATATCGACGAATGTGATTAGATGAAGACATGATGATAGGTTTTCATGCATAAGAACCCGACCAGCTAGACAGTCCTAAACAAGGATTCTTACCTCAAAATGCATGATGAAACCGTTATTTTCACAAAAATAGTTAGTCAGATATCAACTAGTTTATAAAATGAGTTGTCACCAACTAAAGTAATTTTAAGGAATGTTAAGCCTCTGATCATGAGAGCGTAAATAAATAAACGGAATATATTCCAAACACCTACACCTAGCAACTCATGTGGAAATGAATAGTTAGAGAAAATAAAATAGGAACAATACGACGGACTCCCCCATGATCCCGACAGTCTCATCCATCTCACCCGTCTCGATACAAGCCATGATTACCTAGAGGAAAAAACCCGAAATAAGGGTGAGTATGTTGGTACTCAGTAAGGATCCCCAACCAAGGGTACAATATACAATAACACATTTAGAAATACTAGTCATTCATACAACATACAACATAGGCATAACAATTGACCCCAAGCTCTTAACTCACAAGATCCAAGGTGGCAAAACCATAACGACACACTAGAGGTGGCACACGACCCCTCGACATCCCCAACTAGAGGCGCTATATCCCTTGAAATCCCAAACTCAGAGGCAACATGATCTATCATGCCCTCAACTAGAGGTGGCAAAACCCCCACGTCCTCAATTGGAGGTGGAACAATCATATCTCTAGTGACCACTCAACAACACCGCATACTCAATTACAAATATGCTAAACATAGTCAAAATATGCATCTTAAAGTCTCCACCTTACTTAAGCAACCTACACAGGCAAGGATATACTTGCAGTTCAAAACACATTTCTAGATCATAAGTCACATCATATCAACATGCTACGTAGATAATGCACAAGTAAACCAAACAATCAAAGGTACATGCATAGGGTTCACACAACCGAAGGTAAAGGGTGCTTACCTAATAAGATTATAGAACAAATGCTTAATCGAGCTCCAGATAACAATACAGATCGTCTTAACATTCAACCTAGATAAAATATCCACAGTCAGACATCTTTAACGAAAATTACTAACTAACAGAGAGCTCAGGATCAGAGATTACCCAAGGCCCTAAGGTCAGAGTCCAACATGAAGATCGAGGTAGTAGTGCGTGACAACGAAGACAGCGATGCGGGCGCAGGTGAGGTGCGACTCGCTGCTGCGAAGGCGCGTGGTCGCTGACAAGCCGCAAATCAGTGATGAAGTGAAGAGGGTTTTGAAACTCTCTATGGCTTTTCTCTGTTTGATCAATGAATGAAATCGATAAGTGTGGTTGAATCGATCGCTCCCAAAACCAGTCTTAAACTGATCTTCCTGAAACTGCGTAATGCCCCCTAATTTCCCTGAAATCACAAGGAACCCCTTTATCTCAATTAAATTAAACAATAGGTCCTAGGGTTAATTTACCAAATTGCCCCTAAGTTTTAAAAATGTAAATATCTAGAATACAGACTGAGACACCATCAGAGTATAGACAAATGTGATAGATGGATGAGATTTAATGAAGATAAGACAGAAAATGTTTTTATTCAAAAGAAAACAGTAAGAAAAATAATATCTCATTTCTTTTCATAGGTTATTTTCACATACGGTTCTAAGATATAAATAGTAGGTTTAATAACCAGGGACCATAAAGTGAGCGAACGAATCCCTTACCATGGCCGAAGCCACAAGATAAGACAAACTGAACAAGCTCCAAGTCCAAACTAAGACGAACAACACATGCATGAATTAAACATATAATTGAGTCAAGATGTGGACCTAAAACTATATATATATATAAAAAAAAAAAGATTGAGGGCATCAAAATTAACCAAACAAGAGAATAAAGGATTTTTCGGCTACGAGATGACATGAAAAAGAGGCGCATGACGAAAAAAGCCACGAACATGTGAAGACGCACTACTCAGAAGCGCATGTGACGTCTCAAATGTCGCTCCGCGTGGATAGCGACAACGACTTGGGACACGACGCGACTCATACGTAACTAACAAACAAACTTCATGCCTCGGAGGGTTGGCACAACCTCGAACAGAGGTTCGAGAATGCAAACTAAACAATGCAGCTGCGTGCCTCGACTCTTAGTGGCAGCACTGCTTCAAGAATAGAGAGACAACACAGCTCGAGATGGCTAAGGGATGCGAGGCTTACGGCGCCGTGGTGGCTGGCTACTTGCCAATGTACTAGACGTCCACGAATGACGAGATTCAAGTGCTGCACAGTGTGACTGCTTGGTGAAGGGAGTAGCAATGCTGCTTCTCACAGCCAAGGGATGATTGTCTTAAACGAAATGACTTCGATCAATGAGTGCAGTTGTGAATAGAATGAGAGAGAAGGAAAGAGAGAGCTAGGTGGAGGCTATCACTTTGATGTAAGGATCCTAGAATAAATAGACTAATATTTATATTCAAACTAGGGCCAAGATTGTTTGATTATGAAAATGCCACCAAAGTCCTAATTACCAAAATAAACATCGAGCCAAGCTCGGAAACTAAGAAACAACCTTAAATATAATAACAAAAAATTTGGGGGCGTTGCACACTCCCATTCTGAAATTCGTGGCTGCTGATTATTCCGTTTTTACCACCCTACAAAATTTATGGGTATTCGACAAGCCCTTGATGACCCAAATAAAGCAGTGGTACTGATTTGTTGGGAAGATAAAGATTATAACAATGCTATTTTTGAAAACGCGGCTTTGTTTAAAAAACAATTCCTGAACCTTGACTTTGAGAACAAGGTATTTTTTGGAGCTTGGGTAGTGATAGACCTCCTATACGTTATGTGTAAACTTGTAAGTAGCCCATCTAATGATTAACCATATTCGGTTAAAGGGTTAACTGTTATTAGTTATAGGGTTGATTGTTAGTTAGTTAGTTATAGCTGCTATATTCTTAGTCTATAGATAATACCCTTCTCTAAGTGATTAGGCATGCAATATCTTTCTTGTTAGGAATATGCTGAAGTCAGTAGACTTCTTGGACAAAAGTGTTGGAATAAACTTTAATGCAATTTATTAATATTTTTAATTGTTGTAAATAGGACTATAATTAAGGAATTAATGGGTTGTCAATTTAGCAGTTAATTAAGGAATTAGTGGATCCTTGATTTAACAATTAGTGGAAACGTTTATGGTAAGAACTTGGAGACCAAGTTTGTAATAGACTATAAATAAAGTGCTTTTCCATAGAGCAAAGTAGAGAGCAAGCAAGTGTAAGAGAACAAAAGAAAGTTGTAGAGAGGGTTTTAAGGAAATAAATAAAAGTGTTGATAGAGAAATTTATCTGCCTTTACTCTCAAATCCCGCAAGCGAAAAGCTAGCGAGATTGTTCCAATTCGCATTTGCTATTCGAATTTAGATTTTACAAATTGGTATAAGAGCATTTAACAAAATGGTATCAGATCAAGTTTTTAACAAATTGGTATCAGAGCCGATGGCGAAAGTGACGGGTCAAATGCCGTTATCATGCTTGATGAAGGAGAATTACGAGAATTGGAGCATCCAGATGAAAGCTCTTCTTGGATCTCATAATCCAAGGGATGTTGTCAAAGAAAGTTTCAAAGAACCAGAAGATACTTCGGCTTATACGGTGAATTAAGCCAAAGCGTTGAGAGGTGATTGAAGGATAAAATGACATTGTACATGTTGTTTCGTGCAATTGACGAATTGAGTTTTGAGAAGATTACGAGTGCAACTACTTCAAAAGAAGCATGAGACACTTTAGAGAAAGTGTTCAAAGGAGCCGACCGAGTCAACCAAGTACGTCTCCAAACTCTTCACGGCGAGTTGGAGAGCATAATCGATGCAAGAGTTGTTGACAGTGGTGAACCAACTCAATCGCAATGGAGAAAAGCTAACCAATGCATGAGTTGTTGAAAAGATTTTGAGATCGTTGGCAGAAAATTTTGAAAATATTGTGTACGCAATAGAAGAGTCAAAAGATCTTGCGACGCTCACTTTTGACGAGTTCACCGGTTTTCTTGAGGCACACAAGCAACGCAAAAATAAGAAGAAGGAGAAAACGCTAGAGCAAGATCTTCAAGCCAAGGCGTCACTTAAAGACAAAATGTACTATATTCTAAATAATCTCAAGGTAGAGGTCGTGGCCGTGGAGGTCATGGATATGGTCGCAGTGGTCAAAGCGACAGTCACGAAGAGAAGATATAGTTGAGCCAAGAGAATTGGCGTGTAAGAGGACGCGGTCGAAGAAGAGATAGTAGATTGAATCATTCAAATATTGAATGCTACACAAGTGTGGTCATTATGTAAGTGATTGTAATTCTAAAAAATGTTATAATTGTGGAAAAGTTGAGCACTTTGCGAGAGATTGCTGAGCGAAAAGATGGGTTGAAGATACAACCAACTTGACATTAAAAGACGATGTGAATGAAGGTCTTCTCTTGATGACACATAAAGATGGGATCGCCAACAATGAAACTATACGGTATCTCGACTTAGGGGCAAACAACCATATGTGCGGTCACGAGCATTTTGTCAAAGAGATACAGAAAATTGAAGATGGCGATGTATCTTTTAGAGATGCATCAAAGGTAGAGGTCAAAGGCCAAGGTACAATTTCTTACTTGCGATGGCTTAATAAGGTCTATCCAAGATGTTTATTATGTACTAGATCTCAAAAAAAATATTTTGAGTTTGGGGCAATTAACAGAGAAGGATTTATCGATATTTTTGAAAGACCGACTATTACACTTGAAGGATAAGCAAGAGTGTTTAGTCGCTAAAGTCGAGATGGGAAGAAATTACATGTATAGACTGAATTTGAGAAGCATACGACAAAAGCGTTTGCGAATCGATGTAGAAGATAAGGCATCTCTGTGGCATCTTTGCTTTGGACACCTACATCATGGTGGTCTAAAAGAGTTAGCGAAGAAGGATATGCTGCACAGGCTACCTAACATGGAGTATGAAGGAAAGTTTTGTGAAGAATGCGTGCTCAGTAAGCATGTGAGAACCTTGTTTTAGAAGAAAGTAGAATATCCAGCGAAACAACCGCTCGAGATGATTCATAGTGATATATGCGGACCAATTACCCCAGGATCTTTCAGTGGTAAAAGGTACTTCATTTCCTTTATTGATGATTTCTTATAGAAAACTTGAGTGTATTTTTTAAAAGAAAAATTAGAGGCATTTGAGGCATTCAGAAAATTCAATGTAAAGGTGGAGAAAGAAAGGGGCAGATGCATCAAAGCTATGCCATCTGATAAAGGTGGCGAATATACTTCAATGACTTTCATGGAGTATTGCGAGGAGCAAGACATAAGGCATTTTCTAACCGTACCATACACTCTTCAACAAAATGGTGTGGCTGAGAGAAAGAACCAGACCATTCTTGACATGGTTCCAGTGATGCTGAAGAGCAAACGTATGCCAAAGGAATTTTGGGAAGAAGCACTGCAGTGTGTAGTTTATGTGTAAAATCAATGCCCACATGCGAAGTTAGGTGATCAGACACCACAAGAAGCATGAAGCAGACAGAACCCGACAATTTTGAATCTCAGAGGGTTTGGTAGTGTGGCTTATGCACATGTAACTGATCAACGAAGAACGGAGCTCGAAGACAAAAGCAAGAAGTATGTCTCTATTGGCTATGATGAGAAAGAAAAATGGTACAAGCTACTTGACCCAACAAGCAAGAAGGTGATGGTGAGTCGCGATGTGCTAGTAAATAGAGAAATCAAATGGGACTGGAACAATTCGATGGAAGTTAGCATTGAAGTTGGAGAATCACCAATCGCTGCATCAACAAGTATGTCAACAGAGTCTGAAACAACTGATGATGAAGATGAACCGCAGCAACCTAGAATGCGGAGTTTGCAAGATTTGTACGATGTGAAAAATGAGGTACACCTTGTATGTCTTTTGGCAGATGCAAAGAATTTAAGCTATGAAGAAGCAGTGCGAGACAAGAAGCCGTGCGAGACAACAATTGCCGAATGCAAGTCAGCCGATTGGTGTGAAGTGGGTGTTCAAGAAGAAGATGAATGCACAAGGCAAGATAGAGCGGTACAAGGCGAGACTTGTTGCAAAGGGATATAAGTAGAAGGAGGGAATTGACTATGATGGAGTCTTTACTCCTGTTGCGAGAATGAAGGAAGCGTGGAATTGCTGCATGTGGCGATTCAGGATCAAGCTGCGGATATTTTCACAAAGCAGTTGCCAAAAGTATTGTTTGACAAATTTAAGAAAATGATTGGCATGGTGGATGACAGAAGCATTTAAGTTTATGGAGGAGTTTTGTTGGAATAAACTTTAATGCAATTTATTAATATGTTTAATTGTTGTAAATAGGGCTATAATTAAGGAATTAATGGATTGTAATTTAGGAGCTAATTAAGAAATTAGTAGATCATTGATTTAGCAATTAGTGGGAAACGTTTATGGTAAGAACTTGGTGACCAGTTTGTAATAGGCTATAAATAGAGAGCAAGTCAATGTAAGAGAACAAGAGAAAGTTGTAGAGAGGGTTTTAGAGAAATAAAGTAAAGTGTTGATAGAGAAATTTGTGTGTCTTGTCTCTCCAATCCCGCAAGTGAAAAGCTAGCGAGATTGTTCCTATTCGCATTTGTTATTCGAATTTAGATTTTACAAAAAGTTAGTAGGAACGGACGGTTTCTAATAACTATATCAATTCATCAACAAGCATAAATATTCATAGACATTGCATAGATATTATGGGGAACAATCATTTTCACTAACGATTTCCCCCTTTATTTAAGTTGAATTACATTCATAGTGCCAACAACAACGCAACTGTCACCAGATGCCTGGTTTATTACTTGTTGATAGCGAGATAAGCATCAAGTCCTAGGGTGACCTTAGACACAAATTCCATGTAAGCTTCTGGGGAAGGGATGTCCTCGGCGACCTTCTCATACTCGATCGACCAATTCACGGTGGCACCTCCGCTTTCTCCATTATCGGAGGCTTGGAACGCCGACTTGAATATGCTGTATTGGCTTAGTATGTCTCCTTCAACAACTTCGTATGTGATAGACTTGTTTTCTTCATCCACATCTGCCACTTTTGCCTTCATTTTTGCCGGGCCAACTACACACACAATATCTCATCATTTAACTTGATCATACATTGATTTTTTATGATATAAAATTGTTAAGACTCTGTTTGATAACGACTTAATTTTTTATTTATATTTTAAAATAAATCTGTATTATAAAAACACACACTTACTAATAACTTGTATTCAATGTATATATTATAACCGCTAACTTGAATAGATTAAAAACTCACGATTCACAAATATAGATATTAAAAAATATGAGCTCTTATCTCAAAGCAATTTTTTTTTTTTTTTTTTTTTTTTAGATTACAATAATTGGGATAAGGGGTTCAAACCCATGATCTCATGATCAATAGACGTAGATTAATGTCGCAGAGCTACTGCTCCTGTTGGCATCTCAAAGCAAATAATTATGAAAGGAATATGCCATGTCTCTTATAAATTGTGAAGTCTCGTTCTTCCTTTGGATGTGAGACCATCGACAGTATAAACTTTATTTAAAATTATGTTCTTTTGAACTATTATATCATTTCAATTTTCAAAGTTTTTTTGAACTATCATACCATTTCAATTTTCAAAGTAACTCAATTTTCTAAAGTAAACATAAAATTGAAAGAAAAAAAAGTTAATATTGGTTGGTTTTGTTAACCCTGTTCAATTTTTCATTTATCATATTAAACTGATAAATTTTATACAAATATGAAAACTTTCAACATATAGGTTACCAATGTCATACGACCAGTGCATGAGGGAGCCAGTAGTGAAGTCATTTCCTTCAAGGAATTCGAAGCTATGAAGCTTCTGAGGGAACATTTGAACCAGTTGGTTCATTTTGTACCTAAAGAAACCATAGAATTTCTCAGCAGAACATTTTATTTGAACATCAGAAGAGATTTTGCAAATCTGAGCCATAATAGAAAGAAATAACTCAAAAATATGATTTTGTGAGCGGCCAGAGTGGAGAATTTATATTGAAGATTTATTTTTTATTTTTTAAATTTATTCCTTTTAGATAATATCTTTTTTGGCTATTGAATCTTGCAACTTGATATTTGTGACCACTCCAAATTTTGCATCTTTAGTTTCTTACTTTTTCTCTTTATTGTAACCAATCAATTGCAAAGTAAGCATATTCACTCAGCTTTTTTTTTTTTTTTTTTTGTTGGTATCTCTAAAAAAGAAAGCTCCTTTTAGGACTTGAATTGCTAAATTAGCTATTACAAGAGAATAGAGAAGAAAGATACAGTGAATGAAAATTGAAGAAAAGAAATGTATGAAAGAGACTTTCCTTCGAATGTGGTGGGTGAGGTTTTAAATTGGCCTAACAATAGTCTAAAAGCAATAGAGAGCTAATGGGCTTAGCCAAGAACAAGTGGACTAATTATTGTAAATGGCTAAAAAAATAAAGCTTATTGAAAAATGACTATAGAAACTTCATATTTAGGGCTATGGCTACCGGTTCTAACAAGAGAGTGAATATTTTCTCGTCCCCACATTATGCTTGTAGTATATATATATATGAGTGTATGCAGTATGTCATCCATAACAATAATATTTTGTTCTATTTTTTTTTAGTGTCTGAAATAGCAAAGGTGGCTAACGGATCCATGACCACATTTGTAATTGTTACGTATTGTGAATACCAATGCACAATTCATCTCATAAGAATGAGGTCTTTGTACACCAGTAACCACTTCACCTAAACAGCCAGCTAAACTACCTAACAGAATATTGCAGTTAAAATGAAAGCAGTAGAATCGATTGAGGCTCTAACCACCTAATTAACAAGCTCACCTAACTTCTACTTAAAGCCTTGTATCCAAATAGAAAGGAGTGAGAAAACTATAAGTGTGGATGCTTGTGAGAGGTGTGTGAATGGCTGTATTTTTCATGGTTGTTTCTCTTTTGGAATAAAAATTTATCCATGTTCTTTCCCGTGGAGTAGGCCTCTGTTGCCGAACCACATAAAATCTTGTGTTTCTTCTTCTTTCCTATCTACTCTTATCTTGTCGTTATAGTCGATGATGATCTTCGCATAAAAGAAAAACAAGTTAGACTGGAGAAGTGAATTAATTCACAAAGCAGAAAGATAGAGGAACAAAGAAGATGAGAAAGAGTTCTTACCGTTGATGTATCGATTCTCTCATACATTATCACCCAATCAATCGTCTTTGATCAAGTGAAACTGATCGGAGAATCAAGGACATAAATCGCCAGAGCTTCGCCGAATAATTGAAGGAGAAAAGGAAATGGATGAGCAGTGCGAGCTATGGCCATTTTGACCTATCGTCTCATTGAGCTGTCGAAGTTGAGGCACGAGATTGAGACACGCAAAGGGACACACGTAAATTAGAGGAGCTACGGGCCATGCGACTATGGATTGAGGTATGTTTGGGCTATCATTCCTTTTTGCACACCAAGCCCATTGAATTGTATAGTTTGTAGGCCTGGAAATTTAACAAATGGTTTCAAAGCCAAGCTCTTAACTTAACGATGTGGGGGAAGGCTCTCAGAGAAGAACAAAGGAGTTGGCGAGTCTTGTATGGCAATATACTTTGTTGATGGGTGGTATCCTGATGCGATTTTTTGGTGCGGTATAAATAAACCAATGATAAATTCTAAGTATGACTTTATTACTAAAGCCTCACACTTTAGAATCGCATTCACGCAAGTATACACGGTCAAAAGTGTAGTAGTGATAAGTATTTATATTTTATCGTTCTCTTTAGGGATATGTCTATAATCAGTTAATTAATCTTAGAGTCGTGCAAGAAAGTAAAAAGAATGGAGTTGGGATTTTGGTTTTGTTTTGTATCTAAATGCGAAAATAAAACTCAAATGCGAAATTAACTAAGTAAGGCTCAGGTTAAAGTTATGAGATGCATCTAACAATTCCTAGGGTAAATTGTCGTAAGTAGTAATTGCCATACTTCGCCTAACAAACGTCTGCTTCTGCTTTCTTTCGCGTTAAGCCCAACTTTCGTTCGCAGCAGTTACGCATTTATCTCTAAACTCCGATTTAAAGTACGAAAGACTTAATACTAACCTACTAAACATGCAAACTAGCCTTAGGTTATTTCATTTTATTAGTTACAACCTATTAGTGCATGTGGATGATTGGTCGACATTTACTATTTAAATTAAGATCCTAATTCAACATGCTTCAATTAACAACTTCATTTACCCTAGTACATGCTTTCTACAACCCGTACCCATAACCTTTGCCTAAGATGCTTAGCTAGACATGAAATTAAGGAAAAGAATAAATAAGAATAAAGCGAAAATCATTGCAAAAGAAAACTGAATTAATTCAAATGCAAGAACTGTTCGAAAGGGAAACAATGGTGCTGAAAACAAAATAAAGCATAAAATAAATAAAGAAAAGATAAACTAGAAAGCGGTAAACGGTGGCGACTGCTTGAAGAACAGGACTCCGTGTCAATAGGAACAAGAATTTCGCTTCGAAATCCTACTCCCAAGTGTGGGAGAAGAACTTCGAAAACAGGCACTCTTTCTCTCTATTGGTTCTTCTCCTATTTATAGGCTTTGAGATGCTTGAGGACTAAGGAATCGACTTGGAAGACAAGGATTGAATTTGGAAACATCTTTATTACATTTTATCTTTGGCAGCTTATCCCCTGATTCGTGCGACATATTTTCTCTGATTTCGTCAATCACATCTTTGTTGATTAAGGTATGAATCCCATGATTATCGCAATTGATCTTTGATAGCTGACATTTTCTCTGCATCCGATTCTTTCCTTATTGAGGCTTTTGCATCTGATCTAATCTGCGGCTTTCACATCAATATTTCAAACTCCGCATTGCTCTTCTCATATCCGCTGCTCAAATTTCTACATCGCTTCGCATTAATTATTTATAAAAACTTGCTTTATTTTTGCAATGGATATTTGTCCTTCACAAATATTGTTTGGAAGATCTCGTGGTTCTAC
>JBBMKA010064699.1:2911-16805 GCA_037833695.1 Sechiopsis laciniata
ACAAAGTAAATACCCTCAACAGGCCGTTCACCAATCTCGAGTTAGATCGGGATTTGTGAACCGAATACCCACTTGACTTTAATAAGCTATGATATCATATTAGATAAACTTAGGCTCCATCTCAAGAGTATCCCTATGATCTTATAAAGGTTGTGAGGCTACATTGAAACTTTCAGAATGGGAATGTGAAGATCATCAACATAAATCAAATCAAATCAAATTTCAATTACATTCCTCTTCAATTCAAAGTTAGTGATCCATATCCTATCATATCACCAAGATCTACATGTTCAAAACCTAGATAATAACAAAACAATGATAAAATTTCCAATCGATGAAACAACGCCGTAACATACAAAAATGAAATTCCCGTCCGCAACGATAACCGAACCGGGCTCAACAGATCAGATCGTAAACAAAACAACGGCGAACAAGTAGATTTAAACATTCTTCAACGAATTAAAAACCACACAGATCGTAGATCAAGAAATCAAAGAAACCACAGCCAGATCCATGAAAAAGAACCCGGAAATCCACAATCACAAACACTCCGAATCTAAAGCAACACCAAACGCACAGATCAAATTCAACAGAAAATGAAAAGGAAAAGAAATATTTACCAAATCTGAAAGAATCAGATGAACTCTGGTGTTTGACCTAATTCAAATTTGGGGGAAAAACAGTGTGAGATTGCAATGAAGTCCACAAATGGGTTTACTAATGGAGAAGACGAAAAGGCCTTTTATAGGCAGAGAAAAATACATGTTTTTTTTTGTGGTTTTATCCAAATGGGGGCGCGTGAGTTTCGGAACCAAACGCGCGTGGATTGGATTAAAGCGCGTCGTGGGTGTTGGTCGTTGACTTTGACCAATCGTTTTCAGAGGGGAATCGGAACATGCCACGTTCAAAATTCGTCTGGTAACGAACGTACGTGAATTTTATTGGCTTATGTTTGTTCCCAATTTATTATTTTTCATTTTTATATTTTAGTTTTTTTGTGAGTGGAAAAGAAAAACGTGGAGGTTGGGTTAAAAAAAATAAACGTGGAGGTTTATTGTTATTTACTTATGGTTGAAGTTATGGTAAAAATGTTTTTGGGAGGTGTACAATTGATGACATCAAATAATAAATAGTTGATAAATTAAAAAGAAAAATATTTAAATCAACAGAAAAATATTCAAATCTCTAATTTTGAGGTGAAGTATCTATCAAATACACATGTTTTAAATCAAACACTTTTATGAGTGGTTTTTTTAAAAAAAAAAACTTTTACCAATGTTATTTTAATATTGTTCAATTTTTTTTTTTTAAAAACCAATCATAAAGTTTTTGATTTTTTATTAATCTTTTAATAACATGACCATAAATTACCTGATATAATATCAACTAAGATGGTAATGATAGAGAATTTCCAGATAGATAATTAAGGTATATATGCATAATTTTCTCAATATGGTTACAATAAACAAGACCAAGACTTTTGGGAAAATAACTAATTTGCATTAAAATAATAATAATAATAATAAAAATTAAGTTTTGGCTGGTTCCTTCAATATTTAAACAATTTTTATTAAAAAATTGCAGAAAACAAGGAGTGTTACATGAATCCACAACTAATGTAGAATAAAATTCTCTCATAACTAATGCGAAATAAAACTCTCTCAACATTGTTCATGTTCTCTTCAGTCATCTTAGTCAACCACCATGACATACTCCAAGTTCCTAGAAGAATATTCAATAAAGGATGAGTTTCAAAAAACTCAGTAAATAAACCCCTTGTTGGGTCTAGAGATATACACAGGGCAAGGGGAGACGGGGATGATTTTATCGTACCCATCTGCTACTCAATTCAATATCCATCACTGCGAAGATTCACCGCGGGGAAATCACAGGGTTCAGGTTCCCCAAGAGAAATTATTCTCAATTTAACTGTTTTTCATTTCCTTTTCTTTTTCTCAAATTTTTACAAACTTTCTCAATCTTAATTCAATTCGCTAAGTTTTAGATAATTTTGTCAATATTAAAAGAAATGTCTATAGATTTTTAATTAAACAATTAAATTGATAAGAATATTTAAAAACATTATATAAAATATGAATAGGGCTGGGGAACGGGATAGGGAATACATTCTCCATCCCCATCCTCATTTAGCTCGCGAGAAATTTTTCATCCCCACCCACTCCGTCATTCACGCCTAATCGGAGATTTCCCGCCCCACCAAGGGAGGTCCCTACGGGCCCCGCCTCATGGAGAAAATGAACATGTCTAGTTGAGTATGACAGGTGATCAATCAATATTTAACACATTTAGCAAAAGTATCATAGCAGCTTATCCTATTTAAAGCATAAACCCTGAATTAGTGGACTAACCAATATAATTAAATAAACATTCTTAACGAGCAATTATTAGTTACAAGCATAAAACAAATATAGATAATAAATATAATGAATTCCAACAAGGAAGTACATTATACATAAATAATAAGAAAAGCTCTGACAAATATCTAATTCTAACTAGATGAGATATTGATCATTCAATAAGAGCCAACAAACTTGCAATATATGAATATGAGATATGTTGGTTTATGTTAATTTTAGTAAAATAATATTTTTGTCTTTTAATTATGTTTTCCTTTCATGATTAGGTTAAATCTTATTTTCTCCTTTTATCATTAAGTATTATATTTTCCTTTTATGATTAGGTCATATTTCCTTTTATAATTAGATTTTATCTTTTCCTTTTATAATTAGGTCATCTCTTGTATTCTATTTAAACCTATTGTTGGTTCATTATTAAATGAAGACTTTAGAAGAATTTGAATTCCATCTTTCAACAAGATGTAAACCCTTCCATTGAGACTCACTAGTCTGCATTATGGAAGAAGTGGATCAACAAATCCACTGAACATTTACAAGGACCAACAAATCCAAGTAATCGATATCTCATGGACCAACAAGTCTGAATAGTCAGAGTATGGTTCAACTAGTCGAAGCATCATAACACGAACTAGCAAGTTCGAAATAAGAATAACTAATTAGGTCATTAACCATAGATTTTGACTCCCCTTGCTAGGTGCTCAATAAAAGAATGACACTCAAGTCCAACATATAATCTCATTGGCATCTTGCCATATCTCAAACTAGTAGTATCTACATACTATCGTCCAAATAAATATACCAGTTCAATTAAGCTACATGCTTCCCATAATGCCGAATAATGATTGAGTATATCATGCCAGTATCAACTCTTCATTTTTAAAAATATGTCTTTAATTACAACTCGATTAACCCACTTAAGCATAAACAAGTCTATTGTGTGCTAATACTAGCTTTAATCGTCATAATTTCTTATATTTAATCTCTCGCACTTAAATTCTCATAATTACATTCCACATCCTTAATGCTTTTAAGATGAGCTAAACTAATTCAAACAAAATAATTAAGAAGAATCTGTAGTAACTAATATAGTCAACAACCAAATTTCAACATTTACGCTTCAATCTTAGCTCTAACTTCATAATTATAAGTTCATAATTAAGTCGCTTAATTTCTGACCAAACATCTTAGATCCTTGATTAAGTTCAACTAATTCATTCAATAACTAAGTATAAATCTTATTAACTATAAACCATCAATGACCAATCTTAAGTTTAACAACTCAATATTAACTTAAAAATCTCTAACATAAGTTAACTTTCATTCATTTAACTTAAACATATCCAAACTTTATAAGCTTCCACAAGCTTAGCTAAATAACCATGGTTAATTCTATGAAAATCTCTTAAACAACTACACATGAAAAATTCTAATAATTATATAAAGCATCAATTAATCAAAAGCTTGCTACAAACTACATGTAAGAGAGTTCTGTTCCTTACCTTGATAATGATTGGGGTTTTGTTTTTAAACCTCCTCAAAATAAGACAACACCATTAATAATAAGAAGAATCTAACGCACACAAACACCTAGTTAATTCACAATTGTTAATTTTCACTTAAGAAAGTTGAAAAGAGTGATTGAGAAAAAAAAAAAAAAAAAAAAAAAACACATCCAAGCCATACTATTCAAACTAATGTTCACAGGTCATAGGTCAACAACTAGGGATTTGAGTCTGATCTCAACGAGTTGAGTATGGATCGGGTGGATTGGTTCTCAAATCTAATTGAAGGCTTGGCCATGGGTGCCAATTTGAGAGATTGGGCCATACTCCTCAAGTTACGATGATACACCCACGATTGCTACATAAGTTTTCTAGTAGTGTTCAAGCTAGAAGAACGATAAGGTTGATCAAACACGGTGTGGGTGGGTCTTGGCTCTTAATACAACTATAGACGATGCAGCTTCTGTTGTGAAATTCACAATCAGGCGAACGTATGACAATCACAACAATTCGAAAAGCAATGAGAGTGAGCGGCAACTTGATTTGAGCAAAGTAAAGCTCGATTGGGGGTTATTAGAAATTGTAGATGAGACGAATGCAGGTTTTGTTAGGAGTTGTGCCCTAAAGACCTAGCAACTTGTAATTAAAGAACATTTATTGTATATTCAGTTTTAATTAATAAAGAGTTATTAATTATTCAAATTGTAATTTAATTCGCATTATCCAAACCAAACACGTTAATTGGATTAATGACGTTAAACCCAAAGTTATTATTATGAACACTTGGACAAGTATGTTGAACATACAAGTGTATGTATGTCCAAATAAAAAACCTAAATACATCTACAATACATGGATTAAGGTTGGACACTTTGTCGTGGTAACACTGTTGGTATGACCTACTTTGCAAATGTTACAGACAATCTTAACCAGGTTGTTCATGTGGATGCATGTTAATGGGGTTGCCCATGAAAAGTGTTTGCATAAGACTGGAGCAAAAATATTTGATCAGTTTAAGTAATTCCGTTATAGACTTGGATCAATATTTTACTAGGATGATCGTTTGCTGGTATGATCTCAATCTTGAGTGAGTTGTGAACTCCTGCTTGTGAAAACATTCTTTGATGTGCATGGGTGAGAATGGGCAACGACGTTGATTCAATGAGGCTCTCATGTTAGAGATTGTCATAGTGAGTAGGTGAGAACACAACTTCACACGACAGAATTTACTCATTCCCTATTAGTGTGGAAGTAGAGGAGTTGTCCCCTTAAGGATTGTTTCTAAGACTTAAACAAAGGGTACTTGCCTCTATCTGGCCCACGAAGATACTGGTTTATGGTTAGACCATGAACAACTTGGTGGGCTTAATGAGAAAGAGGTAATTATAGGGGTAAGACAAACATTTGACCAAGTTGTAATTACGAACAACTGGTGAAGAATTAATTAGTAAAAGATCGATTATCTTCGTTGACATAAGTTGTACTATAGTGTGAGAAAGTACAATTCATACTTTAAGTGTAAGGACCCGACCCAAACTAGGGTCTAAACCTAATTCCTTAACTCCAAATGCATGAAAATAGTACTTGACATCCCAGGCATGTAAATTTAAAACAAAACCTCTTTAAAAAAAACTCAGGAGAACAAGTTTATAACAACCATAAATTCATTAAAATAGTCATGGAGTACCCAATAGTCAAAACATAAAAACTCGATAAAACATGTTCAACATATCATGTCCCTAAATAGTTCATGCAAAAAGAAAAAAATTTAAAAGACTCTAAACAGAATAATTCAGTGGGTCCTATGGTCATCTTTAGCTCGTCCGATCACCCATCTCGATACAATCGAGTAGTACATATGGTATTCCACAGTGGAAGTGATGAGTTTTTTGCAAACTCAGTAAGGATCCCCCAATTTGGGGTACAAACATACACCAAATCACAAGCATCAACTCACAAGCGTGATCAATAGCACAATCAGAGGGTTATCAGAACCTGAGCTCCCGGGTGACAGATCAGGAAACTCGTCCTTAACTTGTACCACGCAGAGCAGTCTAGAGGTCGTAACCTAAAGACCAACAGTCCACAGGAATCCTCTAACTCTAGGGTAATCTAGGAACCTACTCTAGGTGATGACTCTTAAATAGAGTAAGAATTCTTGCTATTCTTTTATAATTGTTTGTAGTTATTATTTAAAATTCAGTCCGAAAACAGTAAGTATAATGAGAAAAAGGTGTAATTAGCTAATGCTTATGCATTAGAGGAATAAATTTTAAGAGATGAATTTAAGTGCAGAAAATGTCAGAATTAGCACACTTAGCGTGTATTTAGCCAAGCTTATGCAGATAAACTATTTTGTAGGTAAATACGATGTAGAATGATGCCGGCTGAGAAGCAGAACGCGTGATACATGTGTAGTGACATTCGAAGAAGCGCCAAGGCACCGTAAACGAAATAAAGAAATAATCAAATGACGACAAGATGTTGACTAACTTGACACTAAATAGACAAATTGTAGAAATCACGAGATTCTTCCCTTAACCACACAAATATAATTGGCGTATTCGTGCAAGGAAAGATATCATACATAATTGGCAGAATTATGCAAGGAAATAGATCGTGTCGGCTAATCTGTACTTATTATGGAATATTCGAATGATGGTTATAAAAGGAGACTTTATATAATAGAAAAAGAGAGATTTTATGGAACAAGTTTATATTATTTTCTTTGTCGAAACTCATTTCAATTAAGTGTTACTATTTCAGCATATTTTCTATGTCGTTATCTGTATTTCTTGTTTGTATGAGGAACTAATCTCGTTAGGACAATGCTAGTGAAAGTGGTTAGTTTTAGCATGAGTTAAAGAAGAAATAGGAAGGGCATAGTTATAGCAAATCATCAACAATAAGTGTCGACTGACCATCCGCACGCACTATTAGGTTGTAAATCGGAAGAGGAAATAACCTGAGTCTAGCTTGCATGTTCAGTAGGTTAGTACTAAGTCTTTAATACTTTAAATCAGAGTTTAGGGATAAACGCTTGCGTACTTAGCGCTGGCGTAGCATTACATCAAGTCACGGCAAGAGTCAGGCTTGATGCGAACGGAAATGGAAGTGAAAGTTTGTAAGGCGTAGTATGATAGTTACCCTTTTACCGCATGTTTCTTTGATAACGCATTGCTATTACTTTCCATGAGTATCCTAGTCTAGCTTTATTCTCTCATAATCTGTTTTACAATTGTTATATCTCTTTTATGCTTTTCAAACCAATCAATCCCAACTATCCTTCTTTTATTTCTATTCAATTCTAAACATCACCATAGATAAATCACAGTCCCTGTGGAGATCGATAATTTACTTATTACTTACTGTCGACTGCGTATACTTGCGCGAGTGCACATTATTGCACACGAGGCAACTAGGAATCAACAGTCACCAGGCCGAGGGATCTGGCGAGCAGAGCTACCTGTTGACTAACAGGCTCTTTCCTCGCAGTGAGGGGTAAATCCAACACGACTCACCAAGGGCATCGTAGCCCATACCACATACCTAGAGAGTTTCCTAGGTTACTAGTAGACAGTTGTTAGGGCCGTGAGCTTGGTCGACCGACCATCCACGAAAGTCTTAACTTAAGGGTATCGTCCCATGTTACAGTGTGAACCTAGAACATCATCGTCCACACTAGTCTACTAATACCTCTTTCCGTCCAGTGACTCGATCAAGCCCAATCGAGGCATCAAGACGTGTCACACACAAGCAAGTCCACAACTGGGGGACATGCGATCCATCATGCAATATCAAACATCATGCATGTGATAAATCATCAATGATAGTGGACATGCTACATGCTTTCAATACAATCAGTACATGCACACAATCACATGATTATGCTACAATCAGGATAAGTAAATCAATACAAACAATTCAATACATGTATTAACCACAGGCCTCGAGAAAGGGGTAAAGGGTCTCTTACCTTCCCAAATCCCCTAACAGCGCTCTAAGAATCTCTTAGTAGCTCCAAATGGCCAAACACAACTCTGAGCCATGAAACGAATAAATCAGTCAAAAGTAACACCTCAGATCATCAAAATCGAATCTAAAATATCAAAATTATCAAGCAATGAAGAACCTTAAAAATCGTGCCCTAGTGACTCTTGACGGTTACATGCACCTCACAAACTCTGCTCGAAGAACGAAAAAAAAATGCGGGTCAAATCTGGTCAATAAAAGTCAAAGGGTCAAAACCTTCCATTTGACCTAAGCCAAACAACCACTAAACCCATATCCAAACAGCCAATAACCACAATTTAAATGATTTTAACCCACTAGCCAAACAAGCTTAACCAATAATTAGATATTCATAACCTAATAAACAAACACCCTTAATCCATCATTTGAATAACCTTAAATCAGCAACCAAACACTACCTATCCATAGCTTGAATAGTCTTGAACCTACAAACAAACACTTTATATCCACTTGCAAACAAACACCTAATAAACTCAACTTGAATATCCTCAAACAAGAAACAAACATCCACAAACCACAACTTAAATATCTTTAACCCAATAACCAAACACTCACCTTCTTCTACCTTTAGATGCAACCACTAAATAAGTAGGGATAAGAACAACCTCTCACCTGAGCTTCAACTGCAGCTAAACCATCAACGGCAACAGTAAAACCCTTACCAAAAATCTGTGGCAGTTGCTCGAACTACTCTACGGCGGCACCTCTTCTCGGTGGTGTCTCAACGCACTTGCTCTAACTCGGCATCTCACAGGCTCGACTCATGGTGGTGGTCAGAAATGGAACCCATCAACCCATGCGGTGGCAAAGACAACGCAAGCCCACTGACCACGGTAGCGCTATGAACTCGGCAACCTGAACTCTCATCTTTGTCAAAATGAAACCCACACCCGAATAGCTCTCCACATGACTCCATCTACGGCGAGCAACTCCAGCAACCAAACCCACAGTGGTGGAAGCTTCCAATCAACTAACTGGTATGATGAAGGGGGCTTGGAATCGAGCTGGCAGCAAAAATCTTGGTGGAGAAGAAAGATGAACAGTAGCCTTGTCTTAGGGTTTTAACAAATGCTTTAAAATAATAAGGGTCAAATAACCATATTGCCCTTCTTTTTCAAATAGATTTCAAAATGCCAACAGCCTACAAATACCCCATTTATTTTCTTAATAATTTCTCTTTAATCGTTTAGAAAACCCACTAAATGGGGTTATTACAATATGCCCCCCTTAGAAAACTTTCGTTCTTGAAAGTTGACTAAGGCTCCATTCACCCAAGAAAACGAGAGCACAAAAACTCTTCACAACACTTTTACGAGAGCAAACTCACTGATTCTCAGAACTTCATAATCTCGATCAAAGATTTGAACAAGCTTCTCTTCATAAGACAAAATCTCATTTAAAAGCAAAGGCTTGTGATCAACAACATGGGAAAAGCCTGACACATACTGACGAATCATCAAGCATGGAACACACACACTGAACACAAAGACAAAAGCAAAGCTAACAGCATGCTGCTGCACAACCTCACCTTAGAACCACAAACGAGCAAACAACCTATACTCAACTCTCCTCTAATCTTAAATCTCTCCATTCCTCGGATTGATGCCAATTCTAGAACCATATGATGCTCAACCTCAAATTATAGATCTCTAAGACAAACATCAGCACAACTTCTTTAACAACCCTAAGCTGAAAGCATTCTAGCACGAATCTCATGTACTGCATGTCTAGTCATCTACAACAACTCAGGTCCTAACAACTTTTCTATCAATCCTCGTCCATATCTAGATGATCTACAACTTTTCCATACAGAGCCTTAAAGGGTGCCAACTGGACAATGGATAGATGGCTGAAAACAAGCAAGCTCTCACAAATACATCCACTTATCTCAACTGTATAAAGAGTATAACTCACCGACACTGAAAAATATTCTCCAAAATCTGATTGACTCTCTAGGTCTGACGATACATCTGTGGATGAAAAGCTAAACTGAACTTATAGAGAACTTCATGCTACCAGACAATATCTTTAAAGTACAATTGTGCCCACTTCTCAACAGAAAATCCAGCTTCCCTGGAATAAAGTGAACGCACTGGTTAAGTCGATCCACGATCACCAATATCATGGTGAATCCTCTCAGTAGCCTAGGGAGCTCTGAAATGAAATCCATAGAGACACCGTCCCACTTTCACTCTAGAACACTTAACTGCTGCAACAGCTCTGCAGGCTCATGTCTCAGTACTCTCTCACCTGCTGACAAACAACACAAATTGAAACCTAACAATCTCGCTGCTCGACAGCTCCACCAGCAAAGAATCCTCAGATCTTTGTACATCTTCATACCCTCGGGGTGCCAAGCAAACAACGAACTAGGAGCATCAGACAACAACTAAACCTTAATTTTAGCATCAACATGCACACATGGTCTCTATCTGAACTACCACTCATCAACTAAAGCAATTGACATCTCGCTGTCATCTCCTGACTGCAATCTCAAGAACAGCCCCAATAACCATTGTTACTCTACTGACTCGCTGCAAACCTCGGCCTCAACAACAACTACGCTGACAATTGAGCTACAAACTCACTAACTAGCGAAAATACTGCTCGAACTAGCTCATGCCACAACAAAAAATAGAGAAACGACCAATGCCACGGATGAAGGAAACGTCTCTACTCAGTGCATCAACAACCACAAAATCTTTACCACGATGGTAAAGAATCTTGCAATCATAATCTTTACAAAACTCTAACCATCTGCGCTATCTCAAATTCAAACTTTTCTGGGTGAAACAAAACTTTAAACCTCTTATGAACCGCGAATGACTGCACCCTCTCTCCAATCAAGCAATGTCATTAGGAACTCCAAGCACATACCACGCATGCTAACTTTAGAACACGAATCAGAGATCTGCTCATACGGCTTAAGCTATTTGGGCCCACACGCTAACACTTTCCTCTTTCTCAATAAGAGCACAACACAGACCCTCTTAGAAGCATTACTGCAAGCCACAAAGCCACAGCTAACCTCTCGGGTACTGACCAAACTATTCAAAAATCAAACGTCTTCTCAAATTACTGAACCGGTCTCACACCCAACTGATCACACAACACCGACCTTTCTTGAGTCAACTGTGTCATCGATACTTGGTAATAGGTATCTGACTTAACTGCTAATTTAAAGAACTTTTGAAACGTGAAACATCAAATTTAGTAGAACCAACATTCTTCTTAATAACCACATCGAGGCTCCCGCAAAGACGCACTAGGATGGACGAAGCCACTATCAAACAACTCTTGCAGCTTAACCTTTAAGTTCCATCAACCCTATCGGGGTCATTATAAATAAAAAACTTTGAGATGGAGTCATTCCCCAACTCAAACTTGGCTGAAAAAGAGCACTACCCAGGGGGAGGCAATTCTGGCAGATCCACTAGAAACACACAGGCGAACTTACTCACTACTAGAACTAAACTGAAAATCCACTCAGAAATCTCAACTTCTGCTACTAAGGCTAGAAGCTCACGCTCCTTTAGCTAATAGCTTCCTCACCTTCAAGGCCAAAACTAACATAAGACTCTCTCCTGCTTCCTGCCTCTAAATTAAAAGCTCGACTTCCAAGATGTCTGAAATCACTTACTTACAACTGTCAATAATCACAACATGATTCTTTGGCCACCACTCCAAACCAAGAATCAAATCTAACCCACTTACAGGCAACCATGGTGACATCTGACGATTCCCCAAACACAACCCGCTAACTGGCCTTGACCTTTAACTCAGCAAACTTAGGATCCAGCTCTAACTTGATATTTTTCAATGCTTACAATATTACTGCTAACTCCCAGACCTAGACGATTTGGAAGTTCCAAACTTTCCCTTTTGCCAAACAACATGGATAAATTCCTTGGAAATTCTTGCAAGTCCAATCAATTTATCTTATAAACTGACACTGCGTCATTCCCCTGCTTAAAGTAGGAGAAATGAGCTAACGCACTCTGCTTATCAACATCTGACAACACCATATAAGAAACGGCTCTTTAATGTCATCAAACAAATCAGTTAAACACTCTGGCTCAGTACTCAGCAGAGACTGTCATCAGACCTTTACCTCAACTCTCAAGTGAAACATCAAATTGAATCTTCTACTCCTCTAAGCAAATCTTGTGGTAAAGGATCATCTCAACCAGTGACAGACACGCTTCAGCTACTAAAGGGATTTTAGACAATCCAACAAAGGGGTAGAGATCCCACTACTTAAACTCTTTTAAGATCTTTGAAAATTCTGCAATTTTCATCACTACTCCAAACCTAAGCATCTACAACTAGTGTAGGCACCTGATCAACATTCTACACACCCTGAAGAGACACATCCCTCAACTGCTACTTAGCATGCATGCACCTAATATCTCCGCTTCTAGCCCAATTTTGGCAACTGCAACATCAACAACAATACTGGGTGCCTCTAATGCTCCAACTCTGGGATTGCATCTCATGTTGACCTCGAAAAGATTGCACCTCAAGACCGGAGCTCCTCTTGAGCTTAAAAGCTCATACTGCTCAACTACTCTTGAACCTTTAACAAAACTACTAGTAACTCTACTAGGAATCTCAACAGTTTAAACAGATTTAAGGACATCTCAGTCCCCTTCTAAAGCTCTAAGCTAGTATGCAAGTATGATAATAAGTAATAACATACAATAAACCAACAGTGCTGATCATAACTAAGCATGCTTAAAATCTTCAATCCACTACCAAGTTTCCTGATGGAGATCGACAGCTGAAGACCATGGGGACAAAAACAACAGCCTACGATGTAAGCTAGTCTATAGAATCTATGATTATGAGCTCTGATACCAACTGTAAGGACCCAACCCAAACTAGAGTCTAAACCTATACTCGACATCCCGGGCATGTAAATTTAAAATAAAGCCTCTTTTAAACAACTCATGAGAACAAGTTTATAACAACCATAAATTCATTAAAGCAGTCATAGGGTACCCAATAGTCAAAACATAATGTTCAACTTATCATGCCCCTAAATAGTTCATCTAGAAAGAAAAAATTTAAATGACTCTAAACAGAATAATGCAACGGGTCCCATGGTCATCTTCAGCTTGTCCGATCACCCATCTCAATACAATCTCGTAATACCTGTGGTATTCTACAATGGAAAGGGTAAGTTTTTGCAAACTTAGTAAGGATCCCCAAACTTGAGGTACAGACATGCACCAAATAACAAGTATTAACACACAAACATGATCAATAGAACAATTAAAGGGTTATCTGAACCCGAGCTCCTGGGTGACAAATCAGGAAACTCGTCCTTAACTTGAACGACACAGAGTTGTCTAGAAGTCGTAACCTAAAGACCAACAGTCAACATGAGTCTTCTGACTCTAGGGGAATCTGGGAACCTACTCTAGGCCTAGGGATCTGGTGAGTAGAACAACCTATTGACTAACAGGCCTCTTCCTCGCGGTGAGGGGTGGATCCGACTCGACTCACCAAGAGCATCGTAGCCCATATCACATATCTAGAGGGTTCTCAAGGCTACTAGTAGACAGTTGTTAGGGCAATGAGTCTGGTCGACCGACCATCCATGGAAGTCCTAACTCAAGGGTATCGTCCTAGGTTATAGTGTGAGCCCAGAACATCATCGCCCACACTGGTTTACTAATATCTCTCTCCGTCCAGTGACTCGATCAGGCTCAATCGAGGCATCAAGATGTGTCAAACACATGTAAGTCCACAACTGGGTGACATGTGATCCATCATGCAATATTAAACATCATGCATGCGATAAATCATCAATGATATGGACATGCTACATGCTCTCTATACAATCACATGATCATGCTACAATTAGGACATGTAAATCAATACAAACAGTTTAATATATATATATATATATATATATATATTAACCACAGGCATAGAGAAGGGGGTAAAGGGTCCATTACCTGGCCAAATCCCCTAACA
>JBBMKA010064740.1:0-16797 GCA_037833695.1 Sechiopsis laciniata
TATATTAATTAGATATTTATTTATTTATAATATATTGGATATATTATGGAATTGAAAATTTATTGGATAAATATCAAATAAAGTAAATAAAACAAATATGGAATTTTCAAAAATAAATGGGAAAAATCAAATGGAAAAAATGCATAATGATTTGTCCCACATCGAAAAGTTCTAAGTTGGAACCTCCATCACTCTACTATAAATAGGAGGCCTTGGAAGCCTTTATTCTCGCTCACTTTCAGAGTAACCTTTCTCATAAGTTGAAAAACCTCTCTCAAAGCTGAGATCTCTTTTCTTCTCCATAGTCAGACTATACTGATAAAGTTCTTAGCTTTATTCTCTAAAGGCTTCCCACCAAGCACTCAGTGGTAGTAAAGAAGTCATAGCCTGGAAGAGTAGAGGAGATCGTTTGAGATCGTCTACAGGGAATAGCCAATCCTACTCAACATAAAGACCCGCCAGATTAGATCAGAGGCTACAATCAATGTAAGTATTATTTTTTCAATAACATGTCAATCACCTAGGGTATTGCATTTAGATTAATTAGATTAATCAAAGATAATTAACTAGATTAATTATTGTAAATTTTTTTATTATTCACACGCTTCCGCCGCGCTAAATGCATGCTCCTACCCTATATTCCCAACAGTTACAACTTTTAGTAATAAGATATCTAAATTTCTTTTATTATTTGTTGTTCATTTCTATGTCTCACTAGATAGGAGCTATAGTGATTATTCGTATGTACAATGCATGTTGATGTTTTAGGTTCTTAGTTTTTATACTACTGCAATTTCATTTTTAAGTATGTATCGATTAGCTACCCACGTATACTAACCTTTAGTAAACTCGAAAGAGGGAGCTGAAGGCAGATCCAATATATTACGATAGGTTCATCGTGAAAACTCTTACATGATTTAAGGACATAGGAATAACCTTACTATTGCACGAGTCGCCCAGGTTTAATATGAATAACTGCTGTAGTAGCCGAGTTAAACATAAATCATTAAGTGCGAAAAACATTTATTAAGATGGAGAAGTGTGAAATCTAATTACCACCATTGCATATTTAGCATCTTCTATATCTGTAATTTTCACCTATGCTCATTTGTTTACTGTTTACTTAGAGTCTAAGAAAAACCCAAATCAACCATCAATTACATGCTCTTTATTTACTTGCATAACTCTTAAATTGGTGAAACTAATTCTAGACCTCAATCCCTGTGGATATCGATAAAATAAATACTTATTACTCGTTGTAATCTTACTGCGTATGCTTGCGTGTAGTGATTCCGAAGCCTCACTTAGCAATAAGTTAAGCCTAGAATCCATTCATTACGTAGTTATATTGGAATGATTAACCACGAACCAAGTTTTTGGCGCCGTTATTAAAGATTGATTATTTAGTATTTGGATTATTAGTTTAGGAGTAGTTTTACACTGACCAAAAGGTTGAAAACTTGTATTTCAGGGGAATCGAGATGCAAGTCGCATCAACCAACAGGGAAAGAAGTCCCAACACATTACTAGAAGTAGCAATCATCACAGATGGCATATAATCACTTTGCAAATCAGTATTGGAGCAACAATGTTACCTTGCCGCACACACGTTTTATTCAGCAATCAGGATGTGTGTAGGAGACCAATATAGTAATTTTCAATTCAACGTATCCTAACTGGGCAAATCAGACGCAGTTTGGGGGAGACCATGGCATCATTTTTCAAGAGCAAACTGACTTGTATGGAGGACGTAACATGGAACATACGAGGGAATATAGAAGTCATAAACTTGGACACCCGATGTATAACTATGAGCAATCTTCTGAAGACATATATATTAAAGATGAAATGAGGCTTAAACGTCAAAATTGAATGAGGGAAAATGGAATCCTTTCCATACCTCAGGAACCAAATCGAGAAACTGAATCTGCACTAGAGGAAACACTTAGGAAAAGCTCAGCCAACAAAGAGGTTACAAAACCAGACGATACATTTCTAATGGTCGAAGCACTTAACAAGATGGCCACAAAAGAAATCAACTATGAACTCTCTTGCAAAGATTTTAGATTAACCATCATAAAGAAGAATGAAGAGGTCATAGCTTTAAGTCGCGCAGCAGAAGATAAAGAGCAAAGGATGTGATATCATCAACAGGAAGAAGCTTGGGTAAGGTTACCCAACCCAACAATTCTAAACGCTGTCAGTAAGAAGGAAATTGTGAGTGAAAATAGAGAAGGTCCCAATATTGATACTGAGCAAAACTCAAGTGATAATAGTCATAGCGAGGATGCCAATCCTCAACCAGTTAGCTTTGCTAGTAATGAGCCTGCCATATATAGCACTAATGTTCTAACGCAATCCAGTTGGGTGAAGGAAGAATCATCATATCTACAGGAGAATATAGATAGCAATGAACCACTGACAATAGTGCTAAGTGTTTTTAAGCTATCATGTCTACAATTGCATAAGAAATTAATCAGTCGAGGAAGCGACACATGGGCAACCCAATTGAGTATCATCCTGAAGCTCCGCACCCTATTAACTCTGACATTGGTAGGAGGTATACGAATTAAGGAGCATGTCGGAGTAAGAAAAGAGAAAGCGATCAAAGATGGCTTTGCTACGAAAACATACAAATGGCCCAAGAAAGAAAAAAATTGCATCAGACAAAATTAGCATAAAGAATTCTACACAGGTTCCACTCAGCAGCATTCCTAGAATGCGAAAATCCGGTATTTCTGACTTGTACAAAATCTTACAGCATTTTCTTTATTGCGTAATTTAGAATAGGACGTTTTTCTTTTCAAATATGTAATTTTTTTTATATTTATTTCTATATATTTCCTTCTTTAATTTTGGAAAGGATTGGTACAAAAATTAGCGCGAGATTCGTGGTTTGATTTAAAAATTTTCCTTCCGTGATTATTCTTTTCTTGTACAAGGATATTAGATTATTTTTCAAAATATTATATAAAACAGGTGAAAGAAAGGAACAATCACAACATTCTAGCCTGCAATTTTGAGATTCAGAGATCTTGCTCAAAGTTTCACTCTCTTACAACCAATGGCCCCAACCCGTAAAACATGCAACAAGTTCGCAAAAGGGAAGTTGGATGTAGAGCACAAACGATTTTGAGACTCAACGTCTCTAATACGTGGGGTCAAGAAATCGTCCGTTGATGAAATCGAGTTTGAACATGGAAGAAGTTCACACCGTCGGCAAACTAGGAGTGGAAAATTTTTTAGAAAAGCAGAGAAAAGTGGACAACAACTGGTAAACACTCCCTATGTCGTTGTAAGTAGCGAAGATGAAACACCACCTTTAGCAACAGAGTACCTAGATTTAGTAGACATATTGGTCAAAGAATATTTGCTACAAAGGGCGGATAAACGAGCACAGAAGGCCATCAAGAGGGAACCTATGAGTGATCATGAAGAATCCATAAAGGAAGATTCTGAGGAATATGAGCCATGCGGTGAGGAAAAGGATGCCAAAGAGACTGAAGTAAGTGAAATGGAAACGTAACCCCCGAGATATTGTAACAACATAATTTAATCCATGAGAGTGAGTGTATTACTAGCTATTCCAAAGCACAAACCGCGGTATAGATGTGTTCGTGAAGGCACAATTGTTGTGTCCATTGACGCCAAGGACAGTTATATTTTGCTAAAAGATAAAGATTTCTCACGCGAGCAAGGTTTAGAGGAAATCTCAAAAAAGACAATTGAAAAATCAAATAGTTGCGGTGGACGGAGTATTTTAACAAAAGTTTGAATGCGAGAAAAGAGTGGGTGCGACAATTTTATGCAAATTTGAATGAAGAAAGGCCCATGATTTCACTGGTGGATGGTTAAGAAACTGATTGCCGAGCAGCTGCATGGAACTGAGCATTTGCACTCCCTAATGGTCCTAGAACTTATTGTCAAAAGCTGATGGACTCTCCTATAGAGGATCAAACTCAAGAATGTCTAGAAATGATAGGCATAACAGAAGCGGAGTGGAACGATCCAACATCATTCCAAGCATCGTGGGTTAAAGATGAACTGAACGATTGGCTAAAACTCATAAGAACATCGATCATTCCGTCAGCCAATGAGGTTCTGGTTCTGGTGGATCAAGCAATGTTGTTATATGACATCAAGCTTGGGATGCACATCAATTTGGGACAGATATTTGAAAAGCAAATGCAGAGTTATACTGATAAGATGCCAGAAAGGATGTATTTCCCATTCGCAAGAACAAAACTATGTGTCGATCAAGGTGTCCAACCAAAACTTCGCGACGAAGTTTTACACATTCTCCCAACAAGCAAAGAAGAAGGGAAGGAAACTTTGTCTATAAAAGAGCTAGCAGAAAGAATCGAGCGAGTCTTCACCTTGATGCAAGACTACAGGACTTCGAACGAGCATGATAACCTATTTCTGAACGAAATCATAGCATTGAAGGATTACTCCAAGTAGCCTGACTTTCCACAGCATTTGTTAAATGCAAAATAGGCAAAGATGACAAACAACTAATGGAAGTCCCGCTTTCTTATCTTTCTATTTTCAACAATTTTTTATATACACTTGCGCATGCATTTCATGATAGGATGCAATAGTTTAATTTAATTATTTTCAATATCGCATGCATCTCATGTTAGGATGAATTTTATCATTTTCCTTTATTTTAATAGAAGTCAAATTCTTTTTTGAAAGTTTAGCACTAGCATTGTTATCGCGAATCTAGATTCTAGTGTGAAATTTGATTTCTTTAGAAGAATTCTTAAATTCTCCTAGATTCAAACCTAGCACCAAAATAGTCTTTATCGTGCATGGCTGAAAGAACCAAAATTTTACAAGGGAGTCCTAGAGCTTGAGATAGCATACTTAATTGTGGAAATAATCAAGTTTGGGAGAATTAAGTCTCACCTTCATTGCTAACAATGAAGATTTTAAGTTTGAGGGTGAGGGCAAGCCCGCAGAGTGACTACAAAGGGAAAAAAAATGTAAGCAAGTAGCATTATAGTATATATATATATATATATATATAATCATGTAAAATAAAGATCAAGCTCTTTTGGGCAAAATAAAGAAAAAAATGAGCAAATAGCCGTAGGAATTCTTAGAGTACTCCGCTGTCTACCAAAGTGCAAGCTAAATTCTTTTGCTTAGATGAAATGTTTTATGCTCAACCAGATCACTCTAAGAACTATGAAATTATAGATATGAATGCAACCCAAAAGGAATGCGTAAAGCACAAGCAGAAATCCTCAAGGGATCGAGGAATCTAAATAGCGTTCTTGACAAAATGTATTGGTCAACCTTAGTTATAGAAGTAGTTGAATACAATAAATTGAGTAATAGGAAATACTTATAATGAGGAAAAATCTTCCAGTCACAATAGGGAGGATTTTGGAAGCAAACATGAATCTTTGAAAAAGTTTGAAAACTAATAAGAGAAGGAATTTTTATACTAGGATTATGAGATGCAATAAGACCTGCTAGAGTTATGCTTAAAAGGATAAGGCTGACTTAGAAAAATAAAAAAGCTAATAGCTAGATCACGCATTGCTTGGGACAAGCAATGATTTAAGTTTGAGGGTTTGATAGCTCTCAAATAGAGCATAAATTAGGCTAGTTTATTACGCATTTTTTTGAGGTTCAAGAGAAATAATCATCCTATAAAAGAGTCAATGTGAGTAAAACTGTTAGAAATCAGATGCATTCATCATTTAGTGCATTAGAGACTCAGCATTACATTTTAAAGTAAAAGAGTAAATAAACCGCGATACAATAGAGGAAAATGCATAACTTAGGCACTGCAGAACAAATCAATGTGAACAGCAGAACACAAACACAACATGATGCAGCTCAAGGCAATCGCATTCGAAGAATCCCGCCAATAAGAAAAGAACAAAAAATCAATCGAGCAATTAATTTTGCGTAAATCAAGAAATCCTAGCAGAAATAAAGAAATCCTGTATTGATGAAGATATTCCAACTCAATTAAACTTACAAGCCAAGAAATAAACTCTATAAATCACAAGAAAGAAGCTGCAATTGAAGAGCTGGAAAGGATGGTCAGAACTGGTAGGTTGGCCAAAAGCCAATCTGCGTAACTCAGGACTGGTGGTGTTCATAGGAGTCGATTACATGGAGTCTGCACACTTCAAAATTGCGCCAATTCCTATATGTTATTTTAATGTTTTATTAGTTAGGAAAAGATGATAAAACTATTACAACTTTTAGTAATGAGATATCTAAACTGCCCTTATTATTTGTTGTTCATTTCTATGTCTCACTAGATATGAGCTATGGTGATTATTGGTATATAGTATGCATGTTGATGTTGTAGGTTCTTAGCTTTTATACTGCTGTAATTTCATTTTTAAGTATGCGTCGATAAGCTACCCACGTATGCTAACCCTCAGTAAACTCAAAAGAGGGAGCTAGAGGCAGATCTAGTATGTTACGATAGGTTCATCGTGAGAACTCTTGCATGATTTAAAGAGTTAGAGAAAACCTTACTATCGCACGTATCACCCAGGTTTAGTATAAATAACTATTGCGAGAGCCGAGTTAATCATAAATCATTAAGTGCAAAAAACACTTATTAAGACGGGGAAGTGGAAAATCTAATTACCATCATTGCATATTCAACATCTTCTATATCCGTGATTTTCACCTATGCTCATTTATTTACTGTTTACTTATAGTCTTAGAAAAACCCAAATCAACCATCAATTACATGCTTTTTTATTTACTTGCACAACTCTTAAATTGGTGAAACTAATTCTAGACCTCAATCCATGTGGAGATCGATAAAATAAATACTTATTACTTGCTGCAATCCAACTGCGTATGCTTGCGTGTAGTGATTCCGAAGCCTCACTTAGCAATAAGTTAAGCTTAGAATCCATTCATTACGTTGTTGTATCGAAATGATTAACCACACATCAGTTGGCTCGAAATTGCTACGTGCATGTATACACAGTCATAAATGCAACAAGTGATAAGTATTTATTTTTATTGTTCTCCACATGGAATTTATAATTAGTAGATGCAACTTTAAAAGTCAAATTTAGAAACAATTCAAGAGTGAAAGGGTTCATGTCTCCTAAATTAAGTAAATGCAAATCCTACTAGGTTAAGTGAAGATGCAGATGCGAGTATGACATGCTTGCGGTAATTATGAGTTCGAGCTCATACTTTCCTAATCTAACAAGTACTTCCCCACTTGTTGGCTTGGTAATCCAACTTCTGATGCTGCACAGTGCAAAGGGCTCTAGGCTTCGTATGCGATAGCGGGGTTAACATTAACCCATTTTAATGTGCAAAAGACTCTACATCAGCTAATCGTAACTTGTTGGGTCTACCGCCAGTCTTCTCATTCAAGATTGCTGATGGCTAGTACACGTGGGTAGCTAATCGACGCATACTTAATGCAAAAGTAGCATTATAAACTCTATTCACTCACATTCATATTATAAACTCAACTATCAATCAAAACTCATGGCCCTTAGATTAAACTACATCTAACTAACGAGGATATGTTGTACTGTGAGGTTATTTCAATTTCAAATGTGTTATCATGAGAATGTTAACTCATACTGTACTTTACCTAAAGTCTCCTTTTGGAGCACTTAACTGCAACCTGCCAGTGTATTGCCCGTGGATTTACGATTCAACCAAGTATTACCTATGTGGCTAGTGAAAAGGTTATTCCTAACTCTTTCCTAAATACTTAAGACTAAACTTCGCCTAGTGATTACAGTGAGGTTAAGCTTTTGCTGCCCCCTCTTCTGAGGTGAACAGTAAGCAAGCTAAAGGTGAATTGTCAATCGACCCTAGCTAATTATGACAACCGCCGTTCTTCTTAACAATCCCCCACATCTTTAATTAAGATAAATTTTTAGTATTACGTGCTTCTCCTAGGTTTCTTCTAAAAATAATATTACCCATTGAAATGCAAACAGGAGATCAAGTCTGTAGCAAGATGCATATTATTAATTCAAGAAGTGCTTACAATCTACTCCTACGAAATACATAAGAAATGCTATAAAACGTTATCTATGTTAACTACAATGATTCAACCTAACTAATGGGGTTGCTAGAGTCGTCGCCGTTATTGCTAACGAAGTCTTCTACCAACAGACACCTTGATACTGGTCCTTCTAGGGTTACGGATGAAGAGAATAGACAGGATCTCAAGTGAGACCCCAGCTTCTTGACGATCCTTCCACGATAGCTCCCTGTTCAAACCAGTATACCTTATTCTTCGATTGTTATCGTATTTATAGGTGTGTGAGGTTTCGTGTTGATCACGTTCAATCTTGCGAGGATTTCTTTGTCTGAATTATTTGATTGGTGATTCTTTCCACCTTTGTTCCGCTGATTCTGCTATCCAAAATGCTCTGAGACTTTCCTTTGTTGTTATCTTCGTGTAATTCGCATCAACTGTAATCCTTCCAAAACACGACTTCTAATGTTGTTACTGCTCGTTTATCATATTAGCGAGCCTTTCATATAATCATGTGGTTTTCGTGTTTATACGCGTAAATTGTGTTCTTAACCACATTTTTATTCTACTTTTATCTTGTGCCTGCCTTTATCTTGACATGCTGATTTTATGTGATAACACTTAAATAATTACCCTTACGTGCTAGATAATACTCCCAATTCTAATGAAATGGGTTGATTTAAAGACCTAAATAAGGCTATTATTTAGAGCTATCAAATATGCATTAGCATGTTCGTGGGACATTGATGCGGTATTTGTCGTAATTGATTATTGTAATATATTTTTGAACCACATTGCACAAGTATACGTACTCAACGACAGTTAAGTGATAAGTATATTAGTACTCCGCAGGGATTGAATAACTCACGGACTAATAATATTAATTCAGGAATTAAGTGCAAAAAGGTAAAGGAAGTGTGGTAGGTTTGTTGGGGAAGTCCTACGCTTTCAATGATTAAGAAAGAAAAGAAATTGATAAAAAATATAATTGATAGAGATAAGGCTCCAGTTAAAGTAATTGGGAAATGAGTCTAACAATTCCTAGGAAAAGTTAATTGGTGAGTAGTAATGTCATACTTCACTCAATCTTAATGTTTTCTTCTGCATTCATTGAAACCGACTCCAACTTCCATTGCAAGTCAGCGTAGATAAAAATAGTGCGCCGTACGCACTAGTGGGATGATTATTCCTAAACTCTCCCTAAGTACGCAAGATCTATCGCGTAACCTAATGAATATGATAGTAGGTCTTAATTGGCTCCCTCTTCCGAGGTACTTATGTGGATGGCCGATACTTGCTATTTTAATTTCAACTATCATGCTTCATTTAACAACCACCTTGTACCCCTAGTACATGCTTTCTACAACCCCATTTCCTTAACCTTTGCCTAACGTGTTTAGTTCATCTCTGATTCAGGAACAACAATAAATAAGCTTAAATCATAAGACATTGTGCAAGCATTAAAATTAACAACGCAACTTCTATAGCGAGAAAAGCAGTAGAAACTCAAATTGAAATTCAGAATATTGATAAATAACAAGCTGAAAGAACTTTATCTATGAAAGCACTAAACAAGCAATAAAATCTTAAGACTAAATACTAAATGGCAGCGGCTATAACAATAACGACTAAACACAACAGGGCGTCACTCATTTGCGTCTTTGTTGTCATGCTTCTCCATCTCCCTTATTTGATATTTCGGTCAAATTAGGTTAAATTGATGAATGATCGATCCTTATCTTCTATATTCTTAATGAATTTTAAGAGATTTTATGCATTAAATCGAGTGATTCTTAGAGTAGAATGATATTAAAGAAGAAGATTTATATGAATGTCAAGCATATAATATCTAGGAGCTTAGGATGAAAAACTAAGAAAAACTAAAGTTTTTAGAGTAAATTATGGATGTCGAACATTTTTCGTAGCAAAAATGTGTTAAAATTCCAAGTCTCGCTAAAATATTGTTATATGTGCCAGAATTGAGAACGCTTTGAGCTTTACATTTAGTGGAGAAACAGAAGGCCAGAATTCAATCTCAGACGCATCAGAAGAGGTAGAATCACAAAGACCTCCTATGAGAGAATCGCAGAAATTTGGGGGGAAGATATTTCATAAGATAAAATCACCCCAGAAAATAAAATAAAGATCATATCAAATTTGGTCTCTTGGTCCGCAAGCATCCCAAAAGTCTATAAATATAAGAAGAAAAGTGTGGTTGTCGTGGGAGAAGACGACGACAGTAGCAGAAAAGTTTGAGTTAGAGTTCTCGGTTGTGTGCAGTCATTCCTGCCTTTAAGCCTTCGCTTACTAGTTTCTTACTACTTTTCTTACCGCTTTCCAATCACCCTTATTTTCTGTGGTTTTTCCACTAGGTAACTTGAGACAGCACTAGGACGGCTAGAGGAGGAGCTGTATGATCATGGGAGCTGCCATCGACACTCTGTCTATGTTTTATGTTTATTTGATTCAGCATGTAGTTGGACACGGAGTCCATAGGGGAATTTGCATTATGATGTTTAAACTGTTTTTTTTTACGTTTGAATAAAAATTACTGGCCAGGAACTTGCTTTGTTTTAACAAGCTTATGTTTGGAAGGTTTTAATTTCAATAAGTATTTATTTGCATAAGTTGTCTTAAATGTCTTTTTCATCCATGCATGTTGAGTAAAAACCAGGTTTAGGCTATTTTTAGAGTCGGGTTCTTACAGTTGGTATCAAAGCTCAGAGTCATAGATTCTGTAGATTGACCTACTGAGTTAGGTCATTTGTCCCCATGATCATCAGCACTCCAATTGCCGTCAGGTATGCCAAAAGTTCTTTTGCTAAGGGTTTTGTTACAGTACTGCATCTAGTATACATGTGTTACCAGTTATTGGCAGTGAGAGTCCGAGGGTAGACTAACTCTTGTGGTTTTCGTGTAGATCGCCAGTATGCCGGTTACACGTAGTAGAGCAGGGACGTCAGGCACTGCTAACAGAGAGATTGATGAGATGACGTCCAGGGTTGACCCGACCCGTAGGCCACTTTTGGCCCCAGTTGTTGAGTTACCGAGAGAAAGGGTAGAGATTACCTTGCCATAGAGAAAGACTTATGGAGTAGAGTTTATTTCGACCATGAGAGAGTTGATGGTCGGTTTGTTGGCTCAACAGAGAGCTGAGACCCAGGCGCAACTTGCAGCGTAGAGAGGGGAGTCTTAGGCACAGATAGCCCAGCTGACACAGTTGATTCAGCAGGCACCCCTAGCTGCCCCAGCTCCAGTGAACCCTCCGAGTGTGCAGGAGCCTATTGTTGAGGCAGATGATGTTGATGGAGCCGTTGAGTACGGTAAGTGGCTCAAGAATTTCTGAAGTGGAAGCCTAGAGAGTTTAATGCTTCTGAGAACCCGTTGGTAGCAGCAAAGTGGTTGGCCAGGATGGAGTATATCTTCCAGGTTATGAGCTGTCCGAATGTCCAGAGGCCGAGGTATGCCACCCATGTGCTGACTGACACAACAGTTTGGTGGTGAGAGTCCATAGATAGAGGTAGACCAGCAGGGTCTCCAACAGCCACCTAGGAATTCTTTAGAGCTGAGTTTTGGGCCAAGTATATCAGAGATGAGGCCCAGCAGGAGATGGCAGAGGCGTTCTAAAATCTGAAGTAGGGGACTGACTCCATATCTGGATATAAGAAGAAGTTGTATGAGTACAGTTACTTTGCTCCTGAGTTGATAGCCACAGAGGAGCTTAAGGTTAAAAAGTTTGTTGGCGAGCTGAGAAATGAGGTTGCTCAAGATGTTCGAGCACTCGCTCCTGAGTCGTATGCCAAGGCTGTAGCTTTGGCCACCATTTATAATGCTAAGTACCCGCCGGTGCAAGCCTCTGATGCACCTGTTCAGACTATTCAGTCGTATTTTGGTCAGAAGCAGAAGTTTGAGTCTTCCATTGGTTCCCGTTCAGGCAGCTAGCAGCAGTGCCACCAGGGCCAGTTTCGGGGTAGAGACAGTAGGACTGCCAGTAGGGCGCAGTCAGGCAGCCACCCTAGTGTAACAGATATGGCAAGTCGCATTTTGGATTTTGTGGAGCTTCGCCCCGAGGTTGCTAAAGGTATGGCAAGGAAGGGTATTTGGCCAGATTTTACCCTCAGGACGGAGCAGTTACCAGGCTGGCTCAGCAGCAGGGCCGAGTATTTGCTACGACTCGCCAGGAGGCAGAGCAGACTGCTGCCGCAATTGTAGGTACGCTGCTTGTCTTAGATCACTATGCATTTGTGTTATTTGATTCGGGCTCGACCCACTCGTTTGCATCTGATTCATTTGTTAGACAAGCTTGTTTGGAACTTGAACCTTTAGAGCTTGAGCTGTGTGTTGTAACTCCTTCGGGAGTAAGTATGTTTGCTAGCGAGAAAGTTAAGAGTGGTCAGATATAGATATCTGAAGAGCTTTTAGTAGCTACCCTCATAGTCCTGCCTATGAGTGGTTTTGACGTTATCCTTGGTATGGATTAGTTAGCTGAGAACCACGTGATGATAAATTGCCACCAGAAGGAGGACGTGTTTAGACCGCCCAAGAAATAGAGTTTCAAGTTTTGCGGTGTCTAGAGCAGAGTGTGGCCGATGATTTCAGCAATGAAATCCCGTCGTTTGTTAGCTCGAGGAGCTTGGGGCTATTTGGCAAAGTTGACAAGTGAAAACAGTACCTCGTTGTCTATTGATCAGGTACCAGTAGTATAGGAGTTTTCAGATGTCTTCCCTGAGGAGTTACCGAGTTTACCCTCGCAAAGAGAGGTAGACTTCACCATTGAGCTTGAGCCAGGGACTCACCCTATCTCCAAAGCTCCGTATCGGATGGCGCCAGCTAAGTTACGAGAACTCAAAGTACAGTTGCAAGAGATGCTTGACTGAAGATTCATCCGTCCGAGTATGTCCCTATGGGGAGCACCTATTTTGTTTGTAAGAAAAAAGATGGATCGATGCGCCTATGTATAGATTACCGAGAGCTAAATAAAGTCACTGTAAAGAATAAGTATCCTTTACCGTGTATAGATGACTTGTTTGATCAACTTTAGGGAGCTTCGGTGTTTTCCAAGATTAATTTGAGATTCGGGTACCATCAGTTGAGAATTCGAGAGGCTCATATCCCTAAGACAGCGTTTAGGTCGAGGTATGGTCATTATGAGTTTGTGGTCATGTCCTTTGGGCTGACCAATGCCCTAGCAGCGTTTATGGACATGATGGACAGGGTGTTCAAGGCATTCTTAGACAGCTTTGTCATTGTGTTCATAGACGATATATTGATATACTCTAAGACCAGGGAGGACAGCTTTGAGAGAGAACTAGTTGTATGATAAGTTCTCCAAGTGTGATTTCTGGTTAGAGCAAGTGGCTTTCTTTGAACACGTTGTTTCTAAAGATGGCATTGCAGTGGACCCCGCCAAGATTGAGGCAGTAAGTTCGTGGGCCAGACCGACTACTGTTGTAGAGATTCGTAGCTTTCTGGGTTTGGCAGGTTATTACCGGAGATTCATCAAGGACTTTTCCACTAAAGCAACACCCTTACCAGATTGACTAGAAATGGTGTTGACTTTGTTTGGGATGCCAGTTGTGAAGAGAGTTTTGCTTTGTTGAAGCACAGTTTGACGTCCGCCCTTATGTTGTCAGTTTTCGAGGGAACAGGTAGCTTTGTAGTGTATAGTGATGCTTCCAAGTTTGGATTAGGTTGTGTTTTGATGCATCATGGCAAGGTGATTGCCTAAGCTTCCCAACAGTTAAAGCCTTACGAGAAAAACTACCCGACTCATGACATGGAGTTTGCAGCTGTTGTTTTCACTTTAAAGATTTGGAGGCACTACTTGTATGGTGAGAAGATTCAGATGTTTACAGATCACCAGAGCCTTAAGTACTTCTTCACTCAGAAGGAGTTAAACATGAAACAAAGGAGGTGGCTCGAGTTGGTTAAGGACTACGACTGTGAGATATTGTATCACCCGGGGAAGGCCAATGTTGTGGCTGATGCTCTGAGTAGAAAGACGTCGCACTCCGCATCTTTATTGAGTTTCCAGATTCATTGCGGAAAGTGTTCGAGTGAGCCGATATTGCAGTGTAGTTGGGAAAGGTTACCCCCAGGGTAGCCCAGTTGACAGTTCAGCCGTCGATTAAGCTGAGGATCATTGATGGCCAGCTGAGTGATCCCAAGTTGAGCAGGTTAATTGAGAGAGTTCAGGAGGATGGGGATTTTGACTTCATTTTAGCACCAAACGGAGGTTTGAGGTATAGAGGTCGGTTGTGTGTTCCAGCTAATGCCAGGCTGCAAGCCGAGTTGCTTACTAAGGCTCATAGCTCCCTGTTTACTTGGCACCTAGAAGGTACCAAGATGTATCAGGACCTCAAGCAGACGTTCTGGTGGATGGGTATGAAACGAGACATTGCAGAGTTTGTTAGCCGGTGTCTCACTTGTTAGCAAGTGAAGGCTCCCAGACAAAAACCAGCAAGGTTATTGCAACTGCTGAGTGTGCCTCAGTGGAAGTGGGAAAAGATTTCGATGGACTTTATCTCTAGGTTGCCGAGGACGTCGAGATTATTTACTCAGATCTGGGTTGTTATGGACAGACTGACTAAGAGTGCACATTTCATCTTCGATAGGGTTAACTATACCATGGAGCAGTGGGCACAGTTGTTCTTGAAGCAGATAGTCCGGTACCATGGTGTGCCAGCGAAAATCATTTCGGATCGTGATTCTCTGTTCACTTCTCACTTCTGGAAAGCACTCTAGAAGGGTTTGGGAACCAAATGCAGCTTCAGTACCACTTTTCACCCTCAGATAGATGGTCAGACTGAGAGGGTGAACCAGATTCTCGAAGATATGTTGCGAGCCTGTATTTTAGACTTTCCAGGCAGTTGAGATCAGTACTTGTATATGATGGAGTTCGTTTACAACAACAGCTATCAGTCGACGATTCAGATGGCTCTGTTTAAGGCTTTGTATGGTAAGCGATGCAGATCTCCAGTGTTCTGGGAGGAGGTTGGTGAAAGAAAGGTTTTGGGGCCTGAGCTGTTACAGATGACTAACGACGCAATGCAGAAGATCAGGGATCATATGTTGACAGCTCAGAGTAGGCAGAAAAGTTACGCCGATGTTTGGCATCGAGACCTGGAGTTTGAGGGGGCCAGCATGTATTTTTGAAAGTGACGCTAATGCGTAGAGTTTTGAGGTTTGGTAAGCTGGGAAAGTTGAGTCCTAAGTTTGTAGGGCCTTTTAAGATCCTTGAGCGGATCGGTCCAAGGGCTTATTGTTTGGCCTTGCCCCGTCTTTGGCAGCAGTGCATAACATTTTTCACGTTTCTATATTAAAGACAGTATGTGGCAAATCCTTCGCACGTAGTTGACTTTAAGCCGTTAGAGCTGAACGAGGATTTGAGCTTCAAGGAGAAGCCAATGCAGGTTCTAGCCCAGGATCGCAAGACTTTGCGTAACCGAGAGATCAATTTGGTCAAGGTTCAGTGGAGAAATCAGAGGGTAGAGGAAGCGACTTGGGAGTTAGAGGACGCATTATCCAGAGTTGTTCAAGTCTTAGGATTTTCGAGGATGAAAGTCTTAAAACGAGGGAATATTGTAACGGCCCAGTTTTCTATTCTGACTCTCCAGGTATGTTCGATTGTATTTTCGGTTGTTCAGTTGGGCCGTTAGGGCAATTTGAGCCTCTAGGGGCATTTTGGTAATTTTTCTTTCAGGGTCCGGGGTTGTTTCTGTCTTTTGCTGAGTTCGAGTCATTGTTACGATTTCAGGTTTCCAGGGTTAGAGTTACTTTTTGGGAAGCTTGAAGGTCCTTTTGGTTAAAAAGAGAAAAAAAAGGGAAAAATAGTTATTTATTCCTCCCTCGTCAGGACTCAAAGTCGGGATTGCTTGAAAACTCTATTTAACCTATTCCTCCAAATCCGAAACCCTAGCCGCATTTCTCCATCTCCATTTGTGATTCCTCCCTCACATTTCTCTCTCACCAATTCTCTCCCTCTCCATTCTGCCGAGAACACCAAGCTTCTTCGCCAATCTCTTCACCGCCGAGCAGCCTTTATGCCAGATCATCATCGCAGCCTATTGTCACCGTTCTCCATCGAGTCACACAGATCCAGCCGCACGTATAAGCAAACGCAGCCACGGGATCGCTAGCCCGTCGCAGCATCGCCTCGCCTAGATCGAGCTTTCCACCTCGCAGCTCACCGAATTCCTTTTGAGGTGTCACCCGTGTGGCATGAGATTTCAGTTGTTTTTAGTTCGCCAGAGCCTCAAGTATCCTTACCCAGGAGAAGTTAAGCACGAGACATTGGAGGTGTTCAGGACTACGACTACGAGTATTGTATCACCCGAGGAAAGCCAATGTTGTGGCTGTTGCGCTGAGTGGAAAGACGTCGCACTCCGCAGTTTCATTAAGTTCTCAAGCTTAGTGTGGAAAGAGATTGACCTAGCTGGTGTTGCAGTTTTGTTAGGAGAGGTTACCGCCAAGGTAACCCAGCTGTTAGTTCAGCCGTCGCTTAAGTAGAGAATCATTGTTGGCCAGCTGAGTGATCCCAAGTTGGAGTTTTGTTTCGTACCAGTACCAGACGGAGGTTCGAGGTTTAGAGGTCGGGGTGTGTTATAGCTGACGCCAGACCGCGAGTCGAGTTACTTGCGGACGTTCTGGTAAGGGTATGGAAAGAAGTGTTGCTGAGTTGTAGCTGGTGTCTCACATGTCAGCAAGTGCAGGCTCCCAGTTAGAAAGCGGCAGTTTGTTACAGCCGTGGTTCGAGCTACAGTGGTTGTGGGAAGAGTTTCGACAGACTTGTTTCT